>JASSKH010000027.1:5994710-6057210 GCA_031763025.1 Macrocystis pyrifera
GGCGTTCCCCTCTCTTTTCGAGCGAACAGCCGCCATCATCCGAGGAGACTCCAAGCTGTGGGCGGACGTAGGTGCGTGCGGTGGTGGTAGTATTACGGGGGTCCACAGTTAATAGGACCTATGGTATGCACAAAAAACTATACATGTGCCTGTTTTTACTAACAATATTTGGTCCTATTTACTGTGGTCCCCCGTAATACTACCCTGTGGTGGTGGTGGTGGTGGTGGCTAGTGCCTCGTAGTGTTCGGCACTTTTCCAGGTGTGTATACTTCCGTGTCACAGATTGAGATATATATGTATATATATATATATATATATGTATAGTACGGGGGACCATAGTAAACAGGACCGAATGTTGTTTTGGTAAAAAAAATAGGTAAAACATTTAGGTTTTTTGTGCGTACCGTAGGTGTTGTTCACTGTGGTCCCTCGTGGTAGCGCAGACGCATGTCCTGCGATGGTTTTTTCTAGCCGGCTTTCTCTCGCGCAACGGAGATAAGAGAGATGCAGCAGAGCTTCACCACTTACCAGTATATCTGATTGGCCTGGGGTCAGGGTTAGGGTTGCTCTGATCGGCTCGGGGTCAGGGTTAGGGTTGCTCTGATTGGCCTGGAGTCAGGGTTAGGGTTGCTCTGATTGGCTTAGGGTTAGGGCTCAGGGTTGCTCTGATCGGCTCGGGGTCAGGGTTAGGGTTGCTCTGATTGGCTCGGGGTCAGGGCTCAGGGTTGCTCTGATCGGCTCGGGGTCAAGGTTAGGGTTGCTCTGATTGGCTCGGGGTCAGGGTTAGGGTTGCTCTGATCGGCTCGGGGTCAGGGTTAGGGTTGCTCTGATTGGCCTGGAGTCAGGGTTAGGGTTGCTCTGATCGGCCTGGAGTCAGGGTTAGGGTTGCTCTGATCGGCCTGGGGTCAGGGTTAGGGTTGCTCTGATCGGCCTGGAGTCAGGGTTAGGGTTGCTGCTCTGATTGGCTTAGGGTTAGGGCTCAGGGTTGGTCCTATTCGTCTCGTACACGGTGTGTGTCGAACCACTTTCTCGAATAACTGGTAGAAGCAACCCTCGAGCGCTTTCGTCGGTCATCTTCGGGGAAAAGATCTCGGAACGTACCTTTCGAAAGCCGTAAGTGTCTTCGTGTGCATCTTATCTCCTCTGGTTTGGAGAAAAGTAGGCCGGAAAAAAAAAAAAAATCATCTCAGGAGGCGTGTGATGCGGTCACCCGTATGGTACGGCATGTGGGCGTACGCGTACGCGTGCAGGTGCCGCTGGTGTTCACGAATGGTGGTAATAATGTTGACGGTGCTGATGGTGCGCTGATGGTGTCGTTTGATGGCTGTTTTTTTTTTTCTTTTCTTTTTTTCAACATGTGGGTGAATGTAGATGTTCGTGACGCTACAAGTACTCTAGTGGTGTATATTGGCAATCGGGGTGGTGTTTTTCTCCTCCAAGTTGCGAGCGGATCGGACCGTGGGTGCGTGTTGTTGCTGTTATTTATTCATTTGTTCATTTATTTATTTATTTTATTTTATGCGGATTGGTAAGAAGGTAAAGCTTGAGCTCCCCATGCTTTACACGTGTTAGAACACGCGTTGTGTGTCAATTTAACCCGTCGCTCCCGCTGCAACAGCAGAAATGTTATTGTTGCTGCTGGTGGGTGATAGTGGTGGTATTCTGGGTGAGTTATTGGTGTTGCTGATGAGTTTTTTCTGTCTTGTGTCTCCGTCTGTTGGATCGGCTCTGTCCCTGCCTCCCCAACCCCTCCCCCCCCCCCCCCCCCCCGCCGTTTTCCACGCGACGCTCGCCCTGTCCTCCCGCCCGCGTCGCCCCGCTCCTTCCCGGCCTGCCCTACCCTGCCCTTCCCGTCTCTTCCACTCGTGGGATGTTGCGATCGATCGCAGAGTCGCTGGGTCTGCTCCCCCCGAGCGTTGTCGACAGCCTCAACCGGACGGTGTCGGAATGAGAAGACGGTGGCGATGACGCGGGGAAAGGCAGTCGGTGTCTGGCGGCCGTACGGCACCGCGCTGGCAAGGAAAAATGGTGCCAAGCAAAAAAAAAAAGTTCATTAAGGAGGGGGTGGGGGGTGGGGCGGCCATGCAGCTGTAGTAGTAATCAAAGCACACAATGGACCCCCAAAAAATAGGTATCCCCCAGTGTTCACGCGCCATATTTGGTTTTGATTGTTCATGCGTATTTATAGCGTGTCTGTCTGCTCCTGCTCGACCGCGTCTGCTCGCGCGCTGGCGCTGCTAGCTCGGTACGAGACCAGCAACCGGTTTCTGCCTTCGTGCCTCCGGTGCCGCTCTGTTGTTGACCCTTGATTTATGGCGCCCCTCCCTACCCCCACCCCCCATCCCCGTTCTTCCTTGATAGTGCTTGACTTAGTGTGGACGGTGGTGGGGTCCGGGGAGGGGGAGGGGGAGGGGAAGGGGGACTGCGTATCCGCCGAGGTTGGTCGGGAGGTGCCTCGAGAGGGGCAGAGCAGGGATGAGGGGAGAGGGGGGGGGGGGTACGTGTCGTAGCCCGTTGCCGTAGGGCTTGGGAGATATTTCGTCCCTTTCTTTCCCTCTTCCTTCAGTGTGTTTTGCCTCGGTCTAGAGATGGCGAGGTGGCTTGCGCTCTGTGGGTGTTGGAATGAAGAAAAGGGGGGCGGGGGGGGGGGGGGGGTGAAAATGCCGCCCCCGGATGCTTCACGGAGGCCTCCAGTCGCCGCCAGCTTCTTTTTTTTTCTCATGTTAAATTATTTTCCCTTTACCTTTTGTACTGTTCGTAGTCGACGTTGTTCATGGGGGACGAGCGCACGGCGTGCGATATCAAGGCGCATTTTTTTCTTGGCGCGTGATGGGGGCTCAAGTTTCGTCCGTACAGGTAGATAGTACAGACCTGGCGCTACACTAAGTTGGTTGGTTGGTTCGTATGTCCGGCCGGTGGTTGAAATGGACTTGTCTGTTTTGTCGGGCTGCATTTTTTGTGTGTGGGTATTTCCTTCTTTTTTTTTTTTTTGCTGTTTTCGATGTGTGTATTTATTGTTTTGTTCGCCCCCGGCGATCTACCCGACCGTCTGTCGGTGCACATGCCTGTCTGTCGGTCCGATTGAGTGTTTTCCGCGCAAGAACTGCACAAACCGTTTTGTTTTGGGACAAGCTCTCTTGGGGAATTAGTGTCGTCCGTTTTTAGTTTTTTGGGTTTGAAGCGACCTGAAGCTCCCTCCTCCTCTTCCGCCGCCTCCGTAGATGGGGGTTTTGCTATAAATGTCTTGTTCAAGTGCGTGTTTGTTTTTTGTGGCATTCTGGTGACTGGATTATCGTAGAGAGGGGGGCGAGGGGGGGTGTAGTCATTATCATGCATGGCCGTAGTCGTATGACCATAGACCCTCGCATCCCTACAATGCCGGGACGGAGCACGTCGGGTTTTCATCGACCAGGCAGACATTGCTTGCAGGGGGGGGGGGGGGGTGAGGAGAAGGAAGCGAGCTGACTTGCAGCAAACAACAGACAACAGTAAAGATAAGTATTAATACAGTAGTAACCGCACACCATGGCGATACTAGTATTTGTAGTGTGTTGTATGCTGGTCGCTGACAGGGATTGATGAGAGATGAGAGAGGTGGCGAGGCCTTTGGATACATAGTATCTCGCGATTTTGTTCGACTTTTGTTTCTTGTTTTTTTTTTGTTCCATGTTTCGGGGGGGGGGTTTTCGTCCTGTTTTGCGTTCGCGTCGCGTTTTGCAGTTGGGTGTTTTTTTTGCTTTCGTTTCGTTAGATTCTGTTTCGATCCGATTCGATCCGTTTTTTTTTTTCCGTTTCGTTTCGTTTCGTTTCGTTTCGTTTCGTTCCGTTCCGTTTGATGTGTCGTTTCGCTTGGTTTTAGTTCGTTTCGTTTTCTTGTTGGGAGCGAAGCGAGGTCGACCCCCCCCCCCCCCCCCCCCCCCCCCCCCCCCCCCCCCCCCCCCCCCCCCCCCCCCCCCCCCCCCCCCCCCCCCCCCCCCCCCCCCCGTCTCGTCGTCGTTTTTTGCGGCGTTTTCGCGATTACAAGAGTGCCAACCAACCCCGATGGCCTATTAAATACGTATGGTTTGCTATAACTATTACTACCAGGTGCTACATTGTAGAATAAGGGGTTGACCTGACCTTGATTGACCGTCAAATGCTGCCACAGAAAGTAATGGTGTTGATTCTGATTCTGAATTCTGATTCTGATGCTGATCGTTTAAATTCTATGATTTTGTAATATGATTATTTGTGCGTTTTTTTTTTTTTTTTTTTCTCCCTTTCTGTCTCTTGCGAGTACTCTGCGGCGATCGATTGTTATATGGTACCGCCCTTCGTTGCGTTTCCTCGCGTGTTTTTTTTTTTTTTTTTTTTTTTCTCCGCCCCCTTTCCCCACCGTACAAGTATGTCGTTGTAAGTTTTTGCGGTTTGCGCGTGTAAAAGAACGTACGCGCACAACATGAAGGAAGGCAAAGGGGGGGGGGGGGAGGGAGGAGAGGGGAGAGAAGAGAAGAGAAGAGGAGGGAGGAAGGAAGGAAAGAGATGATACGTGTATCCATGTCATGCGCGACCGGCCGTCACACTCAGAATATATATTTTTTGCGGTATATTACTCGTCAGCGGGGGGTCTTTCGTATTTTCCCCTTTGGAGCCTTCAGGGGCAAATGATGGCGAGAAAAAAAAATTGACGATCGCAGCGAGCATCTTCCACCTGATGCAATCCGCAGGTTGCTCCTGGGGTAGAAAATTCCCTAGGCTTACTACCTACACAGGTGGCCGGGACCCCCCCCCCCCCCCCCCCCCCCCCCCCCCCCCCCCCCCCCCCCCCCCCCCCCCACTGCATACTGCGGGGCGTGCAAAAAAAAAACACTTGTGGAGACGTTGAGCCCTGTAGCAAACCCCACCAGGTGTCGTCGATATCCTCTCAACTCGGTATGTATATGCCCTGGTATACGCATAATGGTGTGCTACTTTTACTTTGTTCAACGTCTCCACACGGGTTTTCCTAACACCCACGTTATACAATGCGGGGGGATCCTTGCCACGTGTGGAGGATATCTTGTGTAACGGAAAAGACCCGAAAGCGTCTGCCTGCCTGCCTGTCTGTCTGTCTGTTTGCATGTCCTGTTCGTCTCCCTGACAAAATTGCCGTACAGCCGGTATTTTTTCAACGGTGGTGTTTTATGCCAGATGAGACGGAATGTGTAGACCCAACAAACCCGGACAGGGGGGAGAAAATACCGCGCCGACCGATCGCCACGTACGCGCGTATCAAGGTGTAGCACTTCTGGGGGAATAGCAGCAGAGAGAGCGACGCGTGTTTTTCCTATCTGCAGTGATTACTTGTCACGGGACAGTGTCAATACTGACGACTACCAATCTGCCGGACGATAGTACTGCGTTTACGAAAAGTCAACAAGTAGTCCAGGAATATGGGTGACCACAATCGTACAATAAGATACGGATATCCACGACCTCGGCGAATGGTGGGACTTTCGCGGGACATTATCCGTTCGACGGTTCGGTCGAGAACCTGGAACCTACAGATACTCGTAGTTATCTGTTATCTGTTTGTCTTTTCTTTAGACGCTGCATGCGCGAGGGAGAGGGAGAGCGTGAGCTTGCGAAGGGTCAATGCAAAATAATTCGATCAATCAAGCAATTCGACGAGCTGTGGGAATGCGTGCTGACTGAAGCCTTTCAAACAGCCGGCAGTACCGCTTCCTCCCTATTACTTCGCTGGTTGGTGTACCTATATAGGAAGTAAGTCCGAACGACAAATCGCCAAAATCGCCACGAAAGTACGGGTGGATTTTTTTCGCCACCAGTTTTTTTCTAGTTAACCAATTGACGGTAGAAAATCAGCTCAAGGCTCAAGAAGCCGAAAAGGGAGATATCGTTTTCTGTCACGGTATATACTACCTTTTTCTCCCAAACGACCCACGTCCAAACATGTCCATCCTGTCAAGATCAGGGTCGGGACACTTTGTATCCCTGGACAGGTTTGCCTACTAAGCCGGTACTCGTTGGTACTCACATGTACATGTTGTCTGCTCAAGAGATAGAAGAAGAGCAGCTTTAACTCCTGGTTTTCCATCTAAGATACGCCTCCTGAGTGCTACAAATACAATCTCAATGCCTGAACCCAGGTAATTACCGAGCTTTCAGCCTCATTCGAAGCAGTACCTTAACACTATAGCCCACTCTGATGAGCCGTATGTGCAGAAACTATGGGGAATTCGTGGAAACCCCGATTCCACAAGCTAGGACATGAGTCGGACATGCGGCTCCTCAAAACCCACCCCCACACCTCTGAACGGCAAGGTAACGAAACCGGCAAGACACGCCATAAAAGAAAAAGAAAGGAAGGCCTAGCCTTGAGGGGTAGGAATAAATCGCCAACGAAAGCCATCGCCATGCCACCCGCAACGTGGGCAGGGCAAGAAAGTTTCTACGAAAAAACGAAATGTCAACACAAAAAACGAGACGGTCCTATTCCCCAGTAGGTGTTATCAACTTTATCCAGATCACCCCCAGCTCCCGCGCGGGGAGGGTCGGTAGGACGAGAAGAAAAATAACACGGAATCCGCCAAGAATCACCTAAACCCAGCCCACAACTCCGGAAACGTGTCCTGTGCCACAAATGAGTGGCCCGATTTCCCAGACCAGCCCCGACACTGAGCGGGGGGGTAGGCAGGACGAAATACGCAAAAACCATCCCCAACCAGCCCAAGAAAAAAACAAAACTTGGAACATACCGAGCAAAAAAAAAAAAACCCGACCCGAAACAAAAAATAGAAACCCACCCCCCCAAAGTCCGGGAAAATGGTGCCATAACAATCCGCAACTATTACGGGGGTCCATAGTTAACATGACCTATGGTGTACATAAAAACCTATATATTTTCCTATTTTTACTAACAAAATTTGGTCCCGTTAACTATGGACCCCCGTAATAGATCTAATTTGACGTTTGCATTCGAGACTCCCCAAGAGATTATACTGCTGTAGTTTGATTTCTGTTTCGGCTAAAAAATAACTCTACATTTTATTGACCGTGATGTGTTGACCGTGGTTTATTAAAGGTCCTTGAAACATCCAAGCTCAAGCAAGCCACGGCCCCGCGCTCGCGGCGGTGGCTTCACACATACTTTTCACCCGCCGCTGCCCGGGAAGTCTCGTGGTCTCGTGGCTCTGCTCGGCAAGTTCGGCGAGAAATCGCACTCAGCGTCTGCATAATAATTCGTGTTCATCTCTTGATCAAAGACTTCTACTCGTATTCATGAAGGGTGTCACCTGCTGTTAAATACTAAGCTATAGGTAGTAGGGGTGAAAGATCGATCGATTACCCAGCCCAGGGTGATCTCTTTGACACTCCCCCCCCCCCCCGGCCCCCTCTGAACGGCGAGATCTTGGGGGGGGCGTCGGTACCGTATACGGCCTTACGCTGACCTACCCGCTTCGTTTCAATACCTAGGGAACCAGAGAGACACGTTTTCAGGGACGCACGCGCGGCAAAGCGTTTCTATGAAGGAGACGTTCGAAGTGAGATTGGAACCCGTGTCCTCGACGACGTCTGATGTGGAGGTGTTATATACCTCTATACCTATTGGGGCGTGAACGACCGATCGGTTACCCAGCCCGAGGAAATCCTTTTAGCATAATA
The DNA here is from genome assembly GCA_031763025.1 of Macrocystis pyrifera. Classification (NCBI taxonomy): domain Eukaryota; class Phaeophyceae; order Laminariales; family Laminariaceae; genus Macrocystis; species Macrocystis pyrifera. Next base: position 6,002,356 of record JASSKH010000027.1, read on the forward strand.
TTCCGAGACATTCAGAAGCTGAGTCGTAAGTCGTGATTTCTGGCCTGATTGACTGCTGTTTTTCACCACGGAAATCAAGCAATCATCACAGCAGCAGTAGTAACGTTTTTTTAGTGATGAATATAATTGTCAGACACACTCACTCACCTGGACCAGGTGTTTGGTGGCTTCGTATCTATCTGTATCTGTGCACACCCAGGTAGTGTATATACATGGAAACAAAAAAGCGACGGCGAGCAGCGGCTCGAGAGGCCGGCAAGAGCAATCAACGAGTGCTCGCGATACAGAAGAGAGCACTGAGGCGCGGGCATCTTCTCGAGCGGGATTGAGATGTATCTTGTGGCTGTGTCCGCTGCTGTTCGTTATGCTGGCGGTGGTGGTGGCGACCCGCTGTTGTTTGTTGTTCTCGTTGCCCTTGGATGCCAGAAAAATACCTTACGTAATCCCTCATACCAAACAAGGAAAAGAAAGGTAGCTCGTGATTGTGTGTACGAACTTACTTACGGACAATTTAGCTACGATTGGTTTTTGATTTGGTAGAGAGTCGTTTTGCTCGCTGTCTGTGGGTGAGCCCGTGAAGGCTCGAAAGGTCGACAAGAAGAGCAATCAACGAGGGAGCACTGAGGCGGGCTTCTTCAAGAAGAGCGGTGTTGAGATATATGGTACTACTCTGAGGACTCGAGAGGATTCACCGCCTTGTCAGCTTCTACTTAGTAGTACCCTGGGGACTCAGTACTTCGAAACAGCTCGGACTGCCAAGTCAATGACCGAGTCACTACGTAGTCCCAATGACTGTTCATATAAAATAGTGCTGGCTACTGACGACCTTTTCGTGCGGTTGTTCGATAACAAAATATTAAGCCGATTTTTCGTTTTTTTCTTTTTTTCTTGGCCTGTTCAGTCGGTACTCGCGAGGACTCAGCCGTTTCATCGTGTGCAAATGTCGTCAGAGCACCATGTTATCAATAATGGTGAGTACCAGTCATTTCAGCCCCTGATACCCTGGGGACTCGCGAGTTCTCAGTCACTTTAGCTCCTTGTATCCGGGGGACTCGCGAGGACTCTGTCATTTCAGCTTCTGGTACCCCTGTGGTGCCTTTGGAAGTCGCGAGTACTCAGTCATTTCAGCTTTTAGTGCTTTGGGGACTCGCAAGGACTCAATAGCTTCAGCTTCTGGTATACCCTTGGTATACCCTTGGGACTCGCGAGTACACGGTAATTGCTAACAATTTCATTTCACCTCCACGTGCAAAGAAAGATCGCCAAAGTACTATGTTCGTGAGTACCAGTCAGTTCAGTCCCTGGTACCCTGCGGACTCGCGGAATGCTCAAGTCAGTTCAGCTACTTGTACCCTCGAGACTCGCGAGGGCTCAGTAATTTCAGCTTCTGATACCCCTGTTGCGCCCTTGGGACTCGCGAGTACTCAGCCGCTTCAGCTCCTTGTAGCCTGGGGGCTCGCGAGGACTCAGTAATTTCAGCTTCTGGTACCCTGGGGACTCATCACTCTAAAATGACTCGGACTCGCGAGTCGATGACTGAGTCCCAATGACTGGTCCCGGGTTCTCTGACGATCCTTGAAACAAGCATTTCGGTGCAAGAAACGCAGCTCCAACTGCCCTACAAGATTAAAAAAAACTAGCAACATATGAAAGAGCATCAGGTGACGCCTGCCTAAGGTAAGAAACGAGGTCGATTCGGAAGCACCCAACGAAACAAGAAAAGCGGATTGCAGCACAGCACTCTGTACTGCAAAACAACCTCATGGGCTCTTCCCGCAGTGTGATGTAGGTTCTTGGCTGGATTGCTTTTGTTTCATGTTGTTGAGCTTTTGCGCCTGGACAGCAAATCGACGTTTCTTGACACAGGACTCCCACTGACTGCATGCATACCGGTAGAAAACTCATGAGCACGCTGATGTTCGTACGAAGTACTGCTGATGTAGTTACACGTGTGCCTTGGACAAGTAGTAGTGCAGTAGTGGCCGTCTAAGAACAGACTCACTCGGGTATATTGTGAAAAGAACAAACAGAGCTACGAAGTAGTACTGCATTCTGTTGACAAACGTCGGCCATCCGTCGAGCACACGAGACCGGAACACAGCAGCAGCATGGGTCCCGCCACTGCCCAGGGGAAAAAAAAGGGGAGGGGATTTAGATGGAGGCCGGGGTTAGCCCCGGCGATTCTGTGTGAAAATAGGGAGAGTATTTTTACCGGCTCTCTGACTCAATCAAGCGGTGCTACAACGAAGTTCTGAGTGTACCAGGCACCTGGTAATATGCGAAGGACCGTTGATGCAATAGGTCATCCGAAGCACGCAAGCTTTCACTACAAGTGAGTGATTGCAACGAAGCACGTCATACTATACTGAAAGCACACACGTATATAAAGCGCTCCGCATTGTGTACCAGGTACGTCACTTTTATTCGTTATCTTTCCCTCTGACCCTATCGTACATGTTCCATTCCGACTTGAATCGAACATACTATAATACCGCAGTAGTAGTAGTGCAGTAGTCTCTCTTCTATCACTCTGAACTAATAAATACCCCACTTTCCCCTTCTTGCAGGCTCCTACTTGCACCTTTCGCCCTTGGCAAACCTTCGCCTACCCGCTTCTCGTCAATGCTCCACCCCCACGTCAGTGGCTGCAGTGCTCCGGTTTCTTCCCTCCCCCCCCCTAGCAGCCTGGCGATCCCTCAGTGTCATGTTGTACCGCTGCGCTCGGCGTGAGATCGCGACTTGGGTGATCACGGAGATGGCATGGAAACGCCGTTCTTTGCAGACGCATTTCCTCGCCAACGACGACCCGTCCGTCCCCCCGACGAGGCTCGCCGCAATCTGGTCGATCAGATCGCTGCCTGCCTTTCCGAGGCGCTCAAAGCTTTTCACAGCAAAGGTGGCGAGTTTATAGCTGCGCTCGTCGAAGGACACACGTCCCGGCCGAGCGTAGTGACCACGCTTGCGCGCCTCAGCCTTGGAAGCAGCCAACCCGTCTCAGTCGGCGCCGCCTGCACGCATGGAGCCTACCGCTTGCGGGTCTGCTTACGTGACATCTTGCAATATAGCTTTGTTCCGATACTCCGATGCCGTAGCATCTCGGAGACCTCCCCTCTCGATCACAATGTCCATTCGGAGATCCCTGCCGGCGTTGAAGGGGCATCCGCTTTCCACCTCGCGGCGGATCGACATAGGTTTGAACGTTCGGGAGAGCGCGTGTACCAGGGGCTGGTGCTGGTTGACCTGCGCGCCCGATAAATGGCAATATTCGCGCATGCCGCGTGATTGCGTCCGTTGCGCCGCAGCAGGGGCACCTCGTCGCCAGGAACCTCTCCATCCCTAGAAAGCGCCGTCCCGCGGACACGAACTCTGACGTTGGGATGACCCTGGACCAGTCGACAGGTCTTGCTCTCAAGAAGGCAGTGGCCGGTTCCGATTGAGTCATTTCCCGGGCCTTGGCGAAACCTCTCGTCTCCTTCTCTCCGTGTGGGTAACCGGTTTCCCGCGGGGGTACCGTCTCGGGGAGTTGTCCCAAAGAAGCGTCCACGGATGCACATTGCTCGATTTTTGGTTGGCAGTATCTGCGGCAGCGCCCACGGCATGTCGCGGCATGTCGTGATGAGGCCCACGGGCTACATTCTGCCGCGGGACGTGCCGCGATTGTGCCCACGGATACTGCCATGGGACTTGCCCACGGCAGGCGCCGATGCAATGTCCACGGTTAAAACAACACCCCCTGAAAGTACCGTGGAAATTCCTGCGGCAAGACCCGCGATAACACCCGCGGCATGATCCGCGGCAAGATACCACCTGACACCCTGTTCCCATCTGGTAGAAATATATTCAGCCCTCCAGAGGAGCCACCGGAGGCCCAACTGGCACCCTGATCCCAGAGGTACTTGCCGCGGGACTTGTCGTAGGTCCTTGCCGTGGGCTTTTCCCCCGATTTTTCCTCGGGGCTAGCCATGGCGTTTCGTGGTTATCGCGGGCCTTGCCGTGACGTGCCGCTAGGGTTGCCGTGGCGCTTGCCGTGGGCCTTGCCGCGGCAACTGTTCTCCAGCATGTCGCGGAAAATGCCGTGGGCTGCCACAACATGCCGTGGCATGTCGTGGTGCTCACGGCATGTCACGAAAAAGTCAAATAACATGCCTCCCTCGGCAGCAATGTCGTTTGACTTGTCGGGCACCCGTCCTCGAAGAACAACGATTCTTCTGCTGTCCCCGGGGATCAAGCAGGTTTTCTAGAATCCTCATCGCGCTGTTGTCTGCCTTTCGGCATGCAGGCAGGGACAACTCCGGGCCCATCACCCGCGCGATGTATTCTGTTCGCAAGGAATGTACATTATTAGATTTTTCCCCCCGGGGACAGCAAAAGAATCGTTGTTCTTCGAGGACGGGTGCCCGACAAGTCAATCGACATTGCTGCCCCACCAAAGCGCGCAGGCGAGCGAGGGATGTACATTACTTGACAGTTGACTTTCTGTGTCTGTCTTTCGGCATGCAGGCAGGGATTATTCCGGGTCCATCACCCGCTCGATTTATGTTGTTCGCTAGACCATGGAGCCAGTGCAATCAGGTTAGCAAGCTGCTTGTCTGGTATGTGCGGCTCATCCGCGCGAGTTATTCCGCTCCACCGTTTTCGACGATCTAACGGTGTGGGCGCCGGCACGCAAGTGGCCGCCTCCGCGAGCACCGCCGTCCGTTTGACCGTGCTGAAGGCGTTGGAGTAGTCTGTGGGGATCAGCCAGTTTTTCGCCTCGTGGTGCACTCGGGCGCGTGATGCTGCCTGCTCCACCCCCCCTCGTACTCCTACCCCAAACTGTCATGGCTCGAGGTCGATCTAATCCAGTCGCGGCCGCCGCTACCGCATAGTCCCGGCTGCAGGGAGGCGTCTCCAGGTCATTCCTGTTGTTGCTCGTATCGCTTGAGGTGTGCTTCCTAGCACCCCACTTCGAGCACAGAGCTGTAGCTGTCCCGGCCTTATCGTGTCGGCTTATGCCTATGCTTGGTTCGCCACCGTGAGAAATGTCGTTGTTGTCTCCGGCAGTGGGCACTTTGTCATGAACCGTTGGGACGATAGCACAGCCGGTTGTGGGGCGCGTCTCTCCCGCGGTATTGTCGCCCACCCCAGACACATACGGCGATTCAAATTTTTCCCAATCCCACTCTGTTGTGGCTGAAGATGCGTGTCCCTGTACCTTGAACAGGTCTCGGAGTAAGCCCTGGAGGTAAGGCACGTTCGGCTTAGCTTCAAACTTCAGGGAGCGGCAGTACGCCAAGTACTCCGCGAACTGCTGCGGAAGACCCTGGCATAGCTGCTGGATGCTAATAGCTTGCTTCCGCTCCATGATGATTTTGTACTTTTGTTTGGCATTACGCGCCTTGAGCCCTTGCCAAGGCAGAGACCCCTTCAAAAAGTACACCAGCACAAATCCGATGCTCTCCAGGTCATCTCGCCGACTCTGTTCCACGCCCAGGTGGTTGTTGACAGACGCATACCTTGGTGTCCCGGTAAGGGACCTTCCGCGTCGGTAGGGGATGTGCTGCAGAGTGCGCGGGTGTCTGTATCGTGTGCTCAATCCGAAGTCGATGCAAAATATTGTCTGGCACCCGCTGCCTGGCCCGACCACGAAGTTAGCTGGTTTGACGTCTCGGTGAATAAGATGCCGAGAGTGCATTGTGTCCATCCGTTCGAGAAGTTGGTCGGCGACTCGCAAGACAGTCTTCAGCGAAAATCTTCGCCCGCATTTGGTGAACAGGTCTTCTAACGAAGGCCCAAAAAGGTCCATCACCATTGCATTGAAGTTGTTGTGTGTCCCGTAGAAGTACACCCGTCCGAAGCCAGGGCAGTTCTGTAGTTCACGATAAACCTTGTACTCGTGCCGCAGTTGCGGGCATCTCGTGCTGTGCTTTTCGAATTTTTACAGCCACCTGTTCACCGTTTTGACCAACACCTAGGAAGATGTCGCCGAAACTTCCTCCTCCGAGTCGCTTTGCAATCCGGTACTGCCCATTGACGAGCACCGAGGAATGGCCCTGGCTTCTTGTTGCCGTGCTGGCATCCATTCCTCCTTCCCGTGGCCGAAAAGCGGAGGTCCGTTCTTGCTCTCTCTCCTCTTGTGCTGCGCTGAAATACGACATGACATGTACGAAAGATACGAAAGATAGAGATACGAAACGGTTGGGACTTTATGAGGAGAAAATTGTCGATACCAAAAGTGACGAGTACAGCAACGGCCACTGCCCGATTTTGGGATGATACACACTGGTGTCTGAGCTACAGTGCAAGGAGTCGCACGACACGGGCGTAACATGATCCTACCAGTGTTGCTGGGCGCCGTCGCTGCTCTTAGACGGCTGGTAACACCAAAGTTGATGTTGTTTTGGACACTATCTCGGGGTCCCAAAAGAGGTTGTAGTAATAAGAGTTTTCGTGGAGGGATTGTAAGGCATTCGGGCGAAACCGTCTGCGAACGCAAACGACATCGCACGACATCATGACACCGCACCAAACACAAAAAAAACTGAGTCTTTCCACCTCGGTGACAACCCTCTCGTGGCCTCCCTCCTGTCCCCCCCTCGTGGATATAAGTGAAGAGCTCTCGGTCCAGGCACCAGGTACGAACGGTAGCTTGATGATCCACTCTCCGTGGATACGCATGCCGAGCGCTGTCCCCTGAAAAGAGCAGGCGTAATAGCGGGCATGTATGTGCGAGAATCGTGTGTGGTCGTGCGTACCAACGTAGTGTAATACAGGCAGCACGATATCATCAGCGTCCTACTGCCGGTATACGAATGTAGGAGGAGCTATTTTATACTCGTACACCAGGTATAGCACTACACCTATGGTACTGAATACCGGTAGACAAAGTAATACTACTTGGGTGCCTGGCAGTTGCCCGAATTGCACCAGGTATACCTACAGCAACTGGTGTAGTACCGTACTGCTGCAGTGCCTGCAGTATCATAGGCGCAGCAGTACTTACGTGGTACAGGTCGGTATATATGTTACCTGGTATGTGCAATGTACGCCGTGTGGTTTACTCCAACTGTTGTGGCGTCCTGAAGTCGAGAAGTCTCGTAATGCCGGCCTGTATTAAAGCTGCTGTACTTGATGCGCCGCTCGTTGTTGATTAATCAGCATCAAACTTACTTGGAGCAGAAGAAGGATAATAAACTATACATTGTACGAGTACCGATATTTTGCGTTTCCTTCACGAATTTTCGAAGAGGGGCCCCACGAGCTCCTTCAAAATCGGCCGTCTTTTAGTTACGATGCACCACGGATATATAGTATGAATGTACTTCGTATACCTGGTACGACGGATGTGTTCTCTACACTCTCTCGATGTTTCCTGACGTTGCGAATACCTGTACCTCGCATGGCGGCAGTCATCGTACGAAAGCAACGAAGAATTGCTGTGCCGGCCACGATTCCACCCCTCTCTGTTGCGACCTGGCTATATGTCACCATAAATGATACCTGGTACCTGGTACCTTGTGGTAGGACACAAGATAGATACCCACCTGGTATCTGTACGTACAGTACCTACAAATCTGCACCCCACTGCTGTCTGTTCATATTGGGAAGCGCGTCCAAGTTACCCCACACTACAGTACACAAAACGTAATTCAAAGTTTTTCGTCGCCATAAAACGCGGGAGCAAGTACTTATAGTACGTAGCTCTAAATTGACCGATCGAGCCCTCTTCCACAATCATCACGCAGGACCCAGCCGACCAGCTACTACGCACTGCGCGTACTGCCGTCACACGTAACTTGAAAAAATGTCCACCGCATACGGCTTCAACGGAATGCAACACAGCAGCCTGCACCAAAAGCGGATAGGGTGAGTCTTGTTCTTGTATTATCGGTGCAACAACCGTTGTGCGCATACAGCGCATACAAAGGTATAACGTTACTCGTAAGGCTTACTCGTACACCTATTTAGTAGGGTGTGCGTATAATCGACCTATAGCTTACCCCGATCTACTGTGTAGTCCCCAGGTAACACTTTCACTGCTGTTAAGATTACAGTTGACAGTAATTACAGCAGTACACAGTAATCGGTACCATCTCAGTGCTTAGCCTCTCTAAAAGTACATGTGGGCGGTGCCTTAAAGTCGGTTATCGATGATAAACGAGCCTGTAAGTAAGTGTGAACACATCAGCTACGACCTGATACACATACATGCTACTGTAATAATCGTCACCGCCCCTTGATTCACCCCGTGTAATAGCACGCGCGATCGGAGGCTAAGGTTCACACAGTTCACACGCAGCTTGCTTGCAAAGTACCTGCTCGGTATATATATATATATATATATATTTCAAGTTTTAGAAAAAAAAAAAAACGATACCACGTATCATCATCCCACAGCTGGGTGGTGAAGGGTCTTTTTCACTGTTACAGCAGACAGTGCATTCGCTACATACCAGGTACGAAAATATGGTGGCTTGTCTTGTGCTTCTTGGGCTGTAATCATTGATGGCGATGGTACAGTACTACTACAGGTACTACTATCATATTACGAAGGGATTCATTAGAGATAGCCATTGAGCTAACAGTAAGTAAGTGCTGATTGTTATTAACAGCTCAGTGGTGAAGGTGTATCTCTAATAAAAGGGTTGTGTTTTTCATGGAGACACACACTACCCACTGAGCTAACGGTGTGTTAAGATCTTAGTCCGTTGGGTTACTGGTGAAAGGTTAACCAATCGCCCACCCAATCTAAGCCTTGTAACTCTCCCCCCCCCTGGAACGGACCGGATACTATGCGGGCCGACGTGCCACCAACACGCGGTTCCAATTTTTGGGGATCCAGAAGTATATTTTCAGATTCTTGACATAGAAATTGAGGAAAGTGACTTTTCTTCAAAAATTATTTTATGGTGGACATGAGCATTCGAACTCACGACCAACGACCCATGTCATGCTGTCGTCGCCATATGCTAAGGTCTTTGTCCGTACTGGCGAAAGGTAACCAATCGCCTGCCCAATCTAAGCCTTATAACAGCATGAATGTTAGCTCAGCGGTTAGGGAGTATCTCCAATAGGCTTTCCGTAGTTTTTTTTTCCTTCATTTTTTTTTTCTGATCGAGCCGCTTCCAAGTGGTCCAAGGCCCAAGAAATGTTTGCACAAAGTTTCACGCGAACATTCGAAGATCTGACTGCGTATGATCAATATGAAGTCTTAATTAACGCCTGAAATCAATAATTTACCGCAACTAAGTATCTACGAGGCGATGCCGGAATTTGCACGTTTACGTTTACAGCACAAAGGCCCAGATGTCCTCGCCGTTTTTAAGAGATGGACCTTGACTTTTGCACATGTGTGCTACATGCATGGACTATTAGGTTTGTTTTTTTTGTGCCGTCGCCGAGAATTTGGGATTCCCTTAAGTGTCAAAAAGTCGTTGGCAAGAACGCATGATCAGACACCGCCACGAGAACAATTCAGGACTGAACAAACACAACCAGAAGAAACACAGACGTCGTCCCGGCCACTAGCGTGGGTAACACCACGGCCAGGGTCAGCAGAACAGACAAGGTGACGGCTACAACACACACGCGGAACGAGGACACCAGCAGTCTAACTCCGGCCATCACGGTGGTGGTTCCACCGCCCCTGCCTTCTTCCACCCCAGCTCCCGTCTCGGGGGTTCGCTACGGTGCCTCGCATAACTCGGGTGGAAACCGGAACGGACGCCAGCCAGGCACCTTCCGCGCCGGCAACTGATAGGCCGACGACGGCGGTTCGGCTTCTCCTCTGCCCGGCCGCCGCCAGCATTGCCGGGAGGAAAAACATTGATTTCACATGATGCAATCAAGGCATTATCATAGCATAAGACCCTAACCCCCCCCCCCCCAAAAAAAAACGAAACCGAAACATCTGTCGAAAAAAAAAAAAACAACAACAACAACAACGAAAACAACAACAACAACAACCGGTAACGAGTCGGCAGGGGCTCATAATAGGACGTACCAGGTACGCGCCAAATCTCAGGGTCTATCTCCCAAAAACGGCGCGGACTATTGGACTCTCAAGGAATAAGGGGCGGGAAGCTTGAACCGGCTTGTACCGAATTTGTCGTGTCGTCATTCACGATCGCTGCGCGCTCGAAGTTCCACTCCACTCTGGAATCCGTTTCGTAGAACGAGGTTTACGTGCCAATTATTGCGCCGTACGTAGTCATTCGATACAATGACCGCAGGCTTCCGTCATGCAATCCGTTCTTCTGCAAATTAAAAAAAAAAAAAAAACAACAGGAGCGTGGACAAGCAGGCATCCGCCTTTCAGACGAGGACCGCGGCTATCCCTTTGGTGCTCGTGCCCAGGTGGCCGATGTTTTTCCACCTCTTTCTGAACGTGCCCAGCGGCGTGCACGTGATGTGAGTACGACAACTAGGTAGGCAGGTAGGTATTAACAGGTGCTGGGGCAACAGTTATTCATTCATGAACTTGGTGTGTACCTGGTAGTATTGTTACGAGCGCTATGATTGCCATCCGACAATGTTTATACATTGTGTGTTCGTACGTAGCGTGTGTGTTTCAAATCGCGAAAGCAGACGAAAAAAAAAACAAGAAGAAAAAAAAAAAAAAAAGACGCGTAAAAGAATGACTTGTATCTGTAATCATTGCGATTGTGAGTGTCTTTGATCGTCACCCGACAACGTACGGCATGAGGTTCGACATCTATCTATCTCACATGCCAGGTACCAGGTGAGGATCGAAGGAGCAAGCATCCCAGGAAAAGGAAGGAAGAACCCAAAGGAAATTGATGCACGTGTCGGGCAGATAGATGGTCTAGATCATCTGCAGATAGACCATCTAGATCATCTACAGATAAATAATATAGATCATACAGATCATCTACAGATAGATCATACAGATCATCTAGATCATCTGCAGATAGATCATCTAGATCATGGTATAATCTAAAGATATATCACCTAGATCATCTGGATCATCAACAAATAGATCATCCAGATCATGTAGATCATCTACATATAGATCATCTAGAAAATCTAGATATTTTCCAGATAGATCATCTAGATCATGTAGATCATCCACAGATAGATTATATAGGTCATGTAGATCATATAGATCATATAAACCATCTAGATAATCTAGGTCCTAGCCTGCCGTTACGACATACTGTACATGGATCTGTACAATACAGATCTACCTAACCTAGGAAGCGTGTCCTACAGTAGACCATGCAGAATATACGGCTCCCAAGCGGCAACGTTGAGGTAATATAGATGATACAGATCATACAGATCAGGAAAAGCCGTCTGCCCTGAATGGTCTATTCTAAAAATCACGAAGTGGAAATCGATTATTTTTCCGAGGTGTAGAACTGTCGCGTGAGGGGGGTGTACTCATTGCTTGCATGACCGTAATCGGTTGGGAGGCGGAGGGGGGGCGTGTACTAATAATCCGCTGCTTGCCTCAAGTACTCATTTGATCCTTGACCACGCATCTCTTTCGAGACGGAGCACCCGTTCCTACTCCTAATAGAGACACGTCCAACAGCAGTTGGGTGTTCAATACGTTTTTTTCATGTGTACGTACATATATCACATAAAAAAGGGAGGGGGGAAGGGGGGTGTACTCGATATCATGCATGGCGGAAGTCGTATTACCGTAGACCCTCGCATCCATCCATGCCGGGACGGAGCACGTCGGGTTTTCACTGACCAGGCAGACACTGCGTGCAGGGGGGGGAGGGGGGGGGGGTTGACAAGTAATTGCTTCGGGAATTAGGGGACGCCAAATCAGTATATGAAAGCCCTTATTCTGCGCGAAAACCTCTCGTACTCTGCGCACGGCAATTGATACAACCATCTTCGGAGGCGGTTTCAACCAGGCACCACTATTGGTCGAAATACGGGGACTAATTACATCGAATATTACTATCCCATCGATCCCTATTCAAAGTATTGGTATGCTGGAGAGGACACGTTTAGCGTAGTACCGGAATCGCACTGCAAAGGGCTGTGGCGTGATGCCGGCATACTATGCTCGTACATACCGCGAGTCGCCCACCTCAGACAGTTGGTGAGACCCCCCTCGCCTTTTGGAGGGGAGAAGGGCGGGGGGGGGGGGGGGGGGGGGGGGGGAGGGGGGGGGGGGGGGGGGGGGGGGGGGGGGTGTACTCATTACATGCATGGCCGTAGTCGTATGACCATAGACCCTCGCATCCCTACAATGCCGGGACGGAGCGCGTCTGGTTTTCACCGACCAGGCAGGGGGGGGGCGTACTCATTTGTTGCTTGCCTTATTCATTTTGACCATTGATCACGCATCCCTTTCGAGACGGAGAGGCGGATTGTTGTCGTGTCTGGGTCTGGGTCTCAGAAAGGGCGGCATGTCAAGAAGTACAGTAGGTAACATCAGCCTATTGTCGTGGTAAAGGCTCAGCACCGACCACAGCACAGCGTTGAACCCAGTCGAAGCTCAGAACCATAGAGTACTACCGAGGAAGCAGTACTACTTCGAAATATGGCACCTACGGTGCGCCTTTCTAGGGGCGTTTTTCAGTGACCACGTTTCGAGTTGCGACCAGATCCCAAGACAAACAGACGCGGTGTCGAAAATGCCAATCGATATTCCCATGGACCAGAGGGGGAGCCGGTAACGTGCAGCGCAAAACGGTGGCATTTTTCGTTTTTCGCGTAAGATAAGGCCTGACTCCATTATTACAGCAGTTGGTCCACGTTGTTAGCTGTGCGGGGTGCATTGCTAGTTGACAGGTCGCCGCTTATTTGTGTTGGCTCGCGCGTGCGCGGGTGCGAGGTCTTACCATGTCGTCAAAAACGCAACTCTAAGGAAACAGTGCACGGTCAATATACCACCCCGCGCATAGTCCATTCACAACAGGTCGGTGGCATGTACCGGGAACGCAGCAGCAGCAGCAGCAGCAGCAGCAGCAGCGGCAGCGACGGCAGCATCACACTCACCTTGTGTCCTGTGCCCTAAAAAATATCGACACAAAAAGTTTCACACCATCATCACCTTTCCCTCGCCGGGGTTGCGCCGGGGTATTTCCACATTCCTTTGCTGTGCAGTAGCAGTAGTTGCACACTTGCCTAAACTTGGATGTAACTGCTTATGTATGCGCTCGCATGCAATTTGCACGCACGTGCGCGCGCAACTCGCACTCGCTTGCTTGCATGGAAACATCAAACATTAATATTGATAGTGTACACCATGCTATGGTACTGCTTCGAATGAGGCTGAAAGCCGGGTAATTACCCGTGGTGGGTTCAGGCACTGGGATCGTATTTGTAGTACTTGGGAGGCGTATCTTAGATGGAAAACCAGGGGTTTTCCCAGCGAGGCACGAGCTTGGCTCCCGGTCTCCTTGTTGTGCACGAAAGGAAAAAAAAATATAGCTGCTCTTCGTTTATCTCTCAAGCAAACAACACTCGTGAGTACCAACGAGTGCCGGCTCAATAGGCAAACCTGTCCAGGGATACAAAGTGTCCCGACCTCTGATCTTAACAATGATGAGACACACCGCCGTGTTGTACCTGCACCTTCACTTGTCAGGTACCAGAAGTGGCACAAGGACGAGGGCCAGCTGCAGGCCGGCGTGAAATGGTAAGATCGGGATTTTCGATTTTGCCACGACCAACCCCGTCGCCCGCCAGGGTTGCGACAACGCTACCAATACTGCAGTGAACGGAAAACGACGGATTGAAATGCGGTAGACGAGAGAGGGGACGAACGCGTTGGCGTCGATCGGACACAGTAACAACAACAACAACAACAACAACAACAACAACAACAACAATTTGCGTCACCATTTATTATTGTCACAGCGTTTTCGAGGTTGTTATTTATTCCTCCCCACACTCCACAATCTGCCTGCGGCACGGAGCCGTGCTATGGATGGTAGGGGGAGTGTTTCTGGGCCCAAGGCTTCATCGTGGTATATAGTTTTATAGCATGCCCCTACACAGCAGTGCGGTATATAGTGCGGTATCATGCCTCTACAGTGCGGTGTATGGTGCGGTGGCATACGTCTATAGTGCGGTATATAATGCGGTAACATGCCTCTACAGTGCGGTATACAGCAGTGCGGTAGAGGGGACTCCTAACCTGAGGAACCACACACATACCAAAAAAATCCTTGGAATCCCACACTTTTTTTTGCGTTGCTCTTCGTTATGTGTCTGTCTAATATCATGAGTGGATCTACGCCAGGTATCTGTTATGAGAGGGAACAAAATTTAGATGAATTCCGTCACTTGGTTAGACTTGATGGGTTAAGGCATGATAAGCAAGTGTCACCGTTTCAGATTTGATTGGTGAAACGTCGTCTGTTAGGACGTCAGCACAGCACTGGTATTACGGGGGTCCATAGTTAGTAGGGCCCATGGTATGCAAAAAAAAACGATATATTTACCTATTTTTACTAACAAAATTTGGTCCCGTTAACTATGGACCCCCGTAATAGAGTCATTCGCAAAAGCGGGACTGCATCATCATTGGTATAGTTTTTGTGAGGTATTCAGGTCTGATTGATAGCACCTTCCATATTTTTATCTTTTTCAAGTCAATTGGATTCTACTGTAAGTAAGACACCCCTATCGATGTGGATGGTATGATTGGAGCAAACCCTGCACACAGCAGTAAGATGGCGAAAGGAACACGTAAAAACAACAATAAATTCCTCGTTTGTTTGCTGCTGCTCATCGGCTTGAGAGAGTGCATCGTACAGCGCTTTTCTTCTTCTCAAGTCAAACGTTTTTCTTTTCTCCACGAGCTCCTCCGGCGAGGACAATAAGGAAGGACTCTCAGAACATTTGCGTACACGCCCCCTATCCAAGTACCTGGTGTACCGCCGCAGCATGCGTCGGCGGGGAGGAGGAGGCGTGTCTTCTTTCCTTTCGGGTCCTGCTCCTTCTCCCCTCAGCAGAAGAGCCCGGCATGCACAACTCTCACCATATGTATATATATATATATATATGCTCGCGCGCGAAATACTTGTGTACCGCACACCTCGCAACACCCGTGCACCCCCGTGCAGGATTTGGCCGGCGTGGTATCGAATCTCCCACATCGTCACGAAGACTGCCATCACATGTGAGCGCGGAATCGGTTCGTCGGTCGGTCGGTCGGTCGGTCGGTCGGTCGGTCAGTCAGTCGGTCGGTCGGTCGGTCATGTATTGTACATACGCGCAGTTTTTTTTCTTTGCCGTTCGTTGTGAGCATGGTCACCCTACGCAACAGAAACAACAAAAAAAAAAACTTTCCCGCTATGTATGTACCACTCTGATCGTAAATATAAGGGACCTTTAGATGGCAACAAAACGTCAAGATGTGCTTTGTATTGTTTCTGATCTGAGTGGTACTTGTTACTGTGGTTTGTATATATTCGCCCACACAGCCTCCGCGGCTGAGTTTTTTTTTTTTTTTCCGTTGCCGCCCACTGCACATACCGCCTGCTACACTTATGAAATAAAATAAAAAACAGCTGTGAGAGATCGAAGATGTGGTCAAAACTAATATTCGCTACGTACGTATGTCTGCGATGTTTCCGATTGTCTGCAACGCCTGGAACATGTCGTGCGTTCTCCTGCTGCTGTACGTTCGACGGCGGCAGACAACGCGCCTACGCTAAACGTTCCGACGAGCGACAATGTCATGGTCAACGTCAACCTTGGTAAGAGTAAAGGACTGGCGGGACACAGAGGCGTGACGATAGGAGAGGGGGGGGCAATAGGGGAGGAAGGGAGGGGGGAGGTGGGAGTGGGGTGGGAAGAGGGCAAGAGGTGGGAAGAGGGCAAGAGGCGGGAAGGGGGCGGGGGGGGGGGGTGTACTCGATAGGAGAGATGTACTCGATCTCATGCATGGCCGTAGTCGTATGAGGAGGGGGGTGCACTGATGTCATCCATGTCCGTTTAGGGGGTTGGGCTTCGACACCGACGCCACTGCCGACGAAATCAAAGAAGAAAGGTGAAAAAAAAAAAAGGAAAGGGTACGTAGACCGCGTGGCACGGTTTCCGGTTCAATTATTTTTGAAAAAAAATGGGGGGGGGTTTCTGGGGGGCAGAGCGTCCGAGGGTAGTGAGAACGAAGAACGCTTGGGAACCGACGAGGATGAGGATGCACCCTTCAGCTAGGCGAGTAACGCACGTCAAGCACAAAAAACCGAAGCAACGTGATATATATCGCGGCCGTCTGTCTGCTCTCGGGTTGCTTCGGTTTGTTTGTGCTTGACGTAACGTTACTCGCCCAGCTGAAGGGCGCATCCTAATCCTCGTCGACTTCCAAGCGTTTTTCGTTCTTATCCCCGAACGCTCTGCCCCCCAGACCCACCCCCCCCCCCCCCCATTTTTTTTCCAAATAGTCGAACCAGAAACCGTGCCACGCGGTCTACGTACCCTTTCCTTTTTTTCATATTTCTTCTTTGATTCCGTCGGCAGCGGCATCAGTGTTGAAGCCCAACCCCCTAAACGGACATGGATGACATCAGTGCACCCCCCGTGTTGCATAGCACGGCACGTCTCTGGTGGTGCGGTTAGGCGAAAGGAGAATCCCCTGAGCGATATTTCAACCGTTCGAGAGATCCCGTGTCCATCCTACGGCAGAGGAGAGAGGCGTGTGGGACCGGAGGGCGGTCAGCAAAACACGTAACACGTCCAAACGATACCATAAAATGCCCAAACCAAACGCCAAACGTTGCAAGTGCGTACCGGTTCGGTTCGTTTTGGTTCGGTTCGGTTCGGTTCGGTTCGATTCAATTCGGTTCTGTTCGGTTCTGTTCGATTCGGTTCCGTTCGGGTCCGTTCGGTTCGGTTCGGTTCGGTTCGGTTCGGTTCCGTTCGGTTCCGCTCGGTTCCGTTCCGTTCGGTTCCTTAGGTTCCGTTCGGTTCGGTTCAGTTCGGTTCGATTCGGTTCGGTTCGGTTCGGTTCGGTTCAGTTCGACTCGGTCCGGTTCACTTCGGTTCGATTCGGTTCGATTCGGTTCGGCTCGGTCCGGTTCAGTTCCGTTCGGTTCGGTTCGGCTCGGCTCGGTTCGGTTCGGTTCGGTTCGGTTCGGTTCGCTCCCACCGGGAGTCCTGTGTAGCAGCAGCAAGGTTGTCTTCCTCTTCGGCCCCTCAACTAGACATGCCCGCTACCACCCGGCCCTCCCGGAAATCCCCTGTGCCTCCGCCCCCGTCTCCTCGACGATGCCGACGTTGGCGAAGCCCTTACTTTTCGGATAGGCCCAGACTTCGAAGGTGCGAGGAACTTCGTGTACAGACTCGGGCCTCAGCGATTGGACGAACTGCTGTCTTCCAAAGTGGTGAGCAAAATACCCGAACGCCAGACACCTTATTTTCCCCCCGCTATCTGCCAGATCTCCCCCGCACGCCTTGCGAAACTCCCGACGACGCCGTCTATGATATCAGTTTTTTGTTTTGTTTGTTTCAATGACTTTTTTCTGCCGGAGCGGCGCTGATTGAGAGCGAAAACGTGCACACGTCGGGCTGACAGATCATCTATTCCGGGGGACCATAGTAAGTGGGACCAAATATTCTCGGTAAAATTAGGTAAACATATAGGTTTTTGTCTGTACCGTAGGTCTTATTTACTATGGTCCTCCGCAAATAGATCATACAGATCATCTGCAGATAGATAATCTAGATCATCTACAGATAGACCGTATAGATCAGATAGGTCATACCGATCATCTACAAATAGGTCATCTAGATCAGATAGATCATGTAGATAGATCATCTACAGATAATATAGACGCTGGCCTGCCGTTGCGAGTTGCTGTGCAGGATCTGTTTAGTACATATCTCTAACGCAGGAAACACTCACCGTAGGCCACGCAGATAGATTCAGATCACACGGCCTTTTTCTACCTGGCAACAGGTAGCCACAAACTGTAACACGTACTGCTGTAGATCATACCTGGTACATGCACAGATCAGATCAGGAGTATGTCTGCCCTCAGATATCTATCACAGGGGACCATAGTAAATAGGACCAAATATTGTCAAGTAAAATTAGGGAAATATATAGGTTTTTGTGTGTATCGTAGGTCCTATTTACTACAGGATGGTCCCCGGTAATACATAGATCATTTAAGCGGGGATAGGTCATCTTGTCCGATGTGCTGGGAAAAAGCCGCGTCCATCGTATCCCTAGGCCGGAGTTCCACCCGGTGTGGTGTGGGGTTCCGAAAAAAAACGGGGCTTGATGTTACACAGCAGTAAATGCAAGCAGTGCGTGTCTGGTTTCACGCAAAAGGAGTACACGGGGAGAAAAAAAGAATGGCCGTCCTCGGTGCAACCCTGCACGTATCGCGTTTTCCGGTACGTGGGTAATTTTTTCGCAAGACCGAACCATCATATCATATTGTATGTATCATGCGGAGGAAACTTGTTGCAAGTATTCATAGTCACACCTGCCGGAGGAGAAAAAAAAAAAAAAATCGTAGATACATATATAGCAGCAGTTTTCGAGCCGTACGGACCAGGGATTGATTCGCCCTGATTCGGAGAGAGAGACACACACACTCGTCATCTCTCACCAAGTCCTCGCTACTGCTGTGCTCACTTTGCTTGCTGTCTGTGTGCGTTTCCCCCCCAAAAAAACACACACACAGGACGAGTCTATCCGCGGGCTGGTGTACACGGTCACTCACAATAAGGTACGCCCCCCCTGTATTACAAGCAGAAGGGGAGCACTCATGCACACTGTTGTGATCATTAGTGTCAATGCCGTACTGCTGTGGGCATACAATCACCCCCTCCACCCCCCTTCCCGCCCCCCCACCGGCGCACCAACCTGCAGCCCCAGACCCGCTAAACCGTAGCGTTCAGGGAGTTCGTATGGTATCTCACGGCGTTTTTTTGGTCCGGTAAACGTCTCTATTGTGTCTTGTTTGTCCCTTTTTTCGAGCGCATGTACGCCGCGTGAGGAGGCAAGGGCGCGTATGATATCGCACACCCGGCTCGGTGTGCTCTTACCCGCTGCGTTCTGCACGCGCTCGGAAGGTTTACTACGGTATTATTATTACCACACGCTGACCGTTTTTTGGGGGGGTAGGATCTCCACGTACGGGACCGAGAACGGTCAGAGAGCCGCAACGAACGGCAGTTTTGTTTTGTGGGTATTATAGCTGCGAAATTTGTACCAGTAAGACATGGCTCTTGGAAAATGAAAAAAAGTGGCCCGACTCAACAAACAAAAACTCGTCTTGGAAAGAAAATGTAATGCGTAGACTAAGTCGTCTCCTATTAATGAAAAAAACGCAATCCACTAATTCGTAAAAACTCAAGACAAAATAAATTATTTTCACCCACACATACCCTCCCCCCCCCCCCCCCCCCCCCCCCCCCCCCCCCCCCCAAATTCCTTTAAGCGTGGGCCGGATTGTGCAGAAAAGGACTGTAGAAAGCTGGCATATGTGCACAATTCCAAGCCGGGTCGACGAGGGGATGAAATGCTCTGGATTGATGTCGCAGTAGAAACGAAGGTCTCGCACCACCGTGCTACCAAGCAGTGGGTAGGCGAGGCGGGAGGGGCACCTGCTGTGTAACTCCGAGTCTGAGATACGACAGGCAGGGAACTCGAAAAAGTAGTGCAAGGATGATGGCGAGATGGGATGCCTTCAGCGTCACCGAACCTGGTCGCCATCTATTTCGTGCCGACCCCCATTTCGTGCCGGAAGCATCATCCGATGGTATATTGTATAGCGCACCCCCTCGTCGAAACAGCTCTCCCTGACGAATCCGTTATAATCCATACCGGCATACCGGTAGATGGTGCTCGGGAAAAAATCGTCTTTCGACGCGACAGTTATTATAGCTTGACGAGGCTGGCAAGCATGCTTCGACCCGACAGTCAAGGTTGAAGAGGGGGGGGAAGGGGCGCTGTCAAAGATCTCCCGACGCAACGCTTTGACTTTGACGAGGCTCTACCGCTCTGAACACCGCACGCACACGCGCTGCACGCCATTATGTACTGCACAGGTGAACGACTTACGCGAAGAATTCGCGGGGGACCTGCTGAACTCGCTGCGGGCTACCCTCAAGACTTACGGAGTGCAAGTGATGAACGTGAGAGGACCCTGCCACCCACCACCCACCCACCCACCCGCCCACCCGCCCACCCGCCCACCCACCTCCCGCCTTCCCTTCCTCTCTCCCGGTTTGGCGTGTTTTTGACATGTAGGGTAGCACGTTATCATACAAAAATAAGGGTGTGATGGGGGGAAGGGGCATGGTAACTCATGAAGTAGGTAGGTCGCACGGGGAAAAGGTTCGAACGTTTCAGGGGATACAACTCGGTGCAGGGGAAGGAGAAAGAAGGAAGGGGCGGGGGGGGGGAGTACTCGATATCATGCATGGCCGTAATCGTATGACCATCGGGGGTGGGGGGAGAGGGTACTCATTTTGTTGCTTGCATTAGTCATTTGACCATTGGCCGCGCATCCCTTTCGAGACGGAGCAGCACCGTTCCTACTCCTAATAAAGACACTCCCAACATCTGGGCGCGCTGGGTGGTGAACGTGATATTTACGTCGGAGGTTTTACATTCGACAGGATCGGCAAACCAGCTAAGAATAACTGGCTATTGATAAGTGGATATTTTTTTGGCTGGTTATCGAGAACTGGCTAATTTTTAGCTGGCTATTGAGAACTGGCCGTTAATAGCTGGGTATTAAATGCTGCTTCATTGACACCTGCCAGATGGAGATAGGTGCACGCTGCCCGTTTGGTCTATGGGAGCGGGGCACACGTACCTCAACTACGTTGACCCCCCTCCCGTCGTTTCTCGTACGACCATAAAACTTCGTTAGGAGAACCGTTGATCTGCTGAATTTTCGAGCCTGCATACGGCGTTGCCCCCCGCCCCCTGCCTCCGGCAGGTCAAAATCACGGACGTTGAGCTGCCGCCCACACTGCAGCAGAGGCTGGAAAGGACCACCGCGTACAAGACTAAGATCGAAGAACAGTGAGAGAAACAAAAAAAATATAAATATATGTATATATTTATATATAATATTTTTACTTCTCCGGGCGGAAATATAAGGACCCCTTATACATTTATATGAATACAAACCGGTTCTTAGATTTACGCCCGAAGTGGTACACACGTGCGGGGACGTGACGACCCCTGCATGATAGCCAACGAAGGAAGCAAAAGCATGAGAAAGCGGTGGTCGGTGGAGTTATTTGAACGACGAAAAACACGGCGCACGACGCTAAAGGGCGGTGCGCACCGTTTTGAGCAGCAGCACAAAAAAAAAAAAACTAATGCTGGACAAGAAAAAAAAAAAAAAATCCACCACTCCTTTGTGCCCACGAGGCGTAATCATTTTGGTCCATCGACGACAAACTCCGTGACGCGCACGAAGACGGATAATGTGGCTTCTTAGCAAATTTCTGCGCTCAAGTTAACATGTAGAACCCGCGGAGTTGAAAAAGTGTAAATGAAGATTGTTAGTCAAAGCGAAAAACCAAGCAAGAAAAAGGATCGTCATCAAGCCGCCAAAAGAAACAAAAAACGGCCGAACGTCCGCCTTGATTGGTTTGTCCAGCAGGCGACAGAACAAAGAGAGAACAGCAGCCGAAACGTGATTGACAACGAGCGAAATTTCTCGGCAAGATCGTGCGGACTTTGACCAGCAGAAAGAGAGTAGAAATAGCGCCTGCCGCATTTCACAACGCTGCTCAATGCTCCCGAATCGTTTTTTGCGGTTTTGTTATTTATAGTGAATATATATATATATATTCACAATTCCCAGTGACATGCCGCCGACCGGTTGGTAGAGTTGATTCCAACCCTGCAGACCCTTCGCAGAAATTGAACGACGAAAGGCCGACGGTACGTACTGCTGTAGTGAGAAACGGGGCTTCCGAGTAAATTCAATTGAAAACGCCTTCAGAATCGCCCCCGGAGCGGAAAAATCCATAACTTGCAAAGGCACATTGATTACTGAGACCATACTAACGCACCTACCTACCTGCTACTCCTCAAGCAAGCGACTATTTTTTTTGCGCGTCCCCTGACTAAAGAACGCCTTGGACGACCCCGTCCCCCCCCCCCCCGCGGATTTTCCTGCCAGGACGACTGACCGCTGCGTCTCCGTAGTGTGTCCGTTCGTTCTGCCGCGCTAGAAAAAGAAAAGAAAAAAGGAAGAAGCAGACCTTCGACAGAGTTGTGTTGCTCTTTGTTTGTTGTTCCCGGCGCTCTCTCTGTAAAAAATGCATCGTCGTACAGCGAGAAGGCTCACGAGAACCGCCTGACGGTGATCAGGGACACCGCGGAGCAGGAGATGACCACCCTCCGGCAGACCAATCTGCGCAGGCTCCAGGAGCTGAACGCCGAAATCCAGCGCTTCGAGATCGAGATGAGGGAGATGGAGGAGGTCAGGGCGGTGTTTTTGTTTTTGCGTGGTGTCGGGTGGGTGATAGGGGATGGGGGGGGGGGGGGGGGGGGGGGGGGTAGTGGTGTTACGATCTACTGACGCCGGCAAAAACTAGCAGCTTTGATTCTCTCCTACGAGAGTGTACAGCATGCGGGCTCCGTCTGGAGAGCTTTGCCGGAGAACGCCCATTTTTTCAATGGGTGGCTTGATCCTGCCGCTGGTGCGACGCAGGCCCGTTGCTGCGGACAGTAGTTGGAACACGCGCACGACAGGCCGGTGTCCACGCAAGTCGTTCGCAAACGCACGCGGGACTGTTACAGTATAGTGTAAGTCTCGAACGCGCGCGAATAAAGCAGCTGCACGGCGGTGTCGCCGGAATTTTTTCCGGGCTCCGCACGTATAGTACATGCCCCCGTCCAGTAGACATACCCGGCCGTAATGAGCTATAGTCACAAGTGCATGCTATACAGTACGGTCTACCTTGTAATCGCCCAATGCCAAAATCATGCGCGCGTTACGATGCTCGATGCTCGATGTCTCGATAAAACAACCATAGCAATGTGCGTGCACTCTGGTATAATATAGCATATGTCTAACACGCCGACGGTGTGTAATAGCAGACGCCGGGCGGGAGGTATAGAGTAACGGCCCGTTCTCTTCGCCCACTCCCTCCCTGACCCTTCGCCCCTTCCCGCTTTCCTCACCCGTCTCCGCGCAACCGGTGATGACGCTCACCACGCTACGCACGGCGACGGCATCGCGATATCACAGCTGGCGCGGGGCAAGGCTAACGTGGACGAGACCAACGCACGCGCCGCGGCTGAAGTCAAGGTGAGTAAAAGTGCCTACCCCCCCCCCCCCCCCCCCCCCCCCCCCCGCCACGCTCGATTCGGTCATTTTCCGTCGCCATGTTTTCTCATTTCCGTCCCCTTGTTTTTGTGCTAGAAACACTCCTGCAGGTGGCTGGCACAGCGAAGGTCAGGTCACCCCGCGGACGACGGACGCTACATCATATCCATGCATTAGTGGGATTGCGATCTAAATGTACCACCACTCTTGTCTCTAAAATGTCTGAGGACGTTTTTCATACTGTTGAAAAAAAACCAATACAAAGGATCCTTCCATTCAGGGACAGTAGTGCTTACTACTGTATGCACGCCCGCAAACCTCCAAACCTACCCACGGATATTAAGCAGCCACCCGAAATATATACCTGGTATATATATAAACAAAAATTATATATATACTTCACGCGCGGGAAATCTACGAGAAAAAAAGCAAAAAAAGCCACAACTGAAGAGAAAAAAAACAAATCTGCCGAGCGAAACCAATCCGTCGGCTGTACGTACAGGCGCGTAGTACCGGGTAGCTCTCGACAA
The DNA here is from genome assembly GCA_031763025.1 of Macrocystis pyrifera. Classification (NCBI taxonomy): domain Eukaryota; class Phaeophyceae; order Laminariales; family Laminariaceae; genus Macrocystis; species Macrocystis pyrifera. Next base: position 6,026,117 of record JASSKH010000027.1, read on the forward strand.
GAAAAAAAAAAACGCTTGCACACGTACGTACTGAAACGCGTCTCCCGTCTTTCGACGCCCCCCCCCTCCCCTCTTTTTTCGCCGTGCTTGGGCGGGATTTCTCCTCTCCAGATTACTCGCGCTAGAGGAAGCGAGGAGGCCGCTAAGATCGACGCGCAGAAGGAGGCCGAGGCTCGCGTTCGCCGCGCCGAGATCGATGCCGAGGCATCCAAGTAAGAGCGCAGCGGGGGAGAAGTAGTATTCGCGGGGAAAGTTCGGATGATGTTCTTCCGGGTCCGTTTGGGGTTGTTGGGCACGTTCGTTGTATAATCTGAACCCTTGCGCACTCTTGGCGAGGGCGTGTGGTACTACAGTAGCAGTAATGCCGCAAGTACGCGGTGTCGAGCGCTTACGGTGTTAGCCGGTGTTGCGATGCTCGCGCAGTGAGGGTTTGGCTCGATAGGAGGTAGTAGTGCGTAGCTGCCGTCCATGAGACGAGCTTGCAACGAAGCTGTATATATACACCACCACCACCTTTGCGCGGGCGATAGCTATACCCTGCGCTTGTGCGGAGAATACGTTGGACCCGCGTGGTTGCTGCGCAACGAAAACAGTATTCTCCTCGAAGATTTTATGGCTCGCTCCGTTTGTTGAGGTTTGTGTAGTAAGCCGGGCATATTCGGAACAGAGCCACTCTAGTCCGATGTGATGATCAAAAGCGCCGAACAAAATTCAGGACCACCCCAACTGCAGGTCTATATATATAGCCAACCAACGAACGCGACGTACAGAAAACACCCAACCCCGAAGGAACAACAACGATATCAGCATCCCCCTCCTACTCCAAACAACAATGTCGTCCTCGGAACCCTGCAGTTACTAGTGCGAAGGCGTTCTCAACCAGGGGCTGTTCACGGGTTGGGTCGAACCTCGCGGATCGGGTCGGGTCGGGTCGCGGTGACCAGACCCGATCCGTGATCGCTTGAAACCTCCTGGCCCGACCCGACCGACCCGACCCCCGAACCGACCCGACCCGACGCAACCCGACGCCTGAGACTTCGAAAAGTTCCTGACCCGAACCACGGGTTGGGATGACGATCATGACTCCGTGAAGAGCCCTGTCATTGCCCCTTCTGCTACCTGTACTGCTATATATTGTACAACATACAAAACGAACTAAGTCTAGTTCCAAGAAGCTTCTCTCCCCGAATCGTGGGGGCACTTCTACAAAAGGGCGTAAAAAGGGTTCTTACCGTGACCGCGCCGTTTGAAGCAAAATTAAGGACGAAGAAATGTACGATGTGCGTATATTTCGTGCATATATATATAGCATATTTAAAATATATATGCCGCGCGGCGTTGTTGATCGACGTCGCCTGTGCTCGTGCGCTTTCCTTGGCCGTGGCAGGAGCCGAGCGGAGAAGGAGGCCGAGGTGGCTATCCTCAAGTCGCAGGCAACCCTCCTCAGCGCCTCCAACAAGGCGAAGGGGATGGTGGCCTTGGCCGAAGCGGAAATGAAGGCCGTGGAGGGTCTCGCCGAGAAGAGGCGTTTGGAGCTAGAGTGGAAACGTCTAGAGGTACCGCTGTGCTTGACTTGAGGCGTGGCGTGGAGGGGGTATACATATTTGAAAGGGTTACTTCAGGGTTAGGGACGGAGGGGTACGACGTGGAAGGTGTAACGTTTAGGGGCTGCTGCAGTTTCAGGTTTCAGGGTGTTGCTTGAGTTAAGGCGGTGTGGAGGAGGGTGTAGAGCTAAGGGTTAACTCCGGGTCAAGGGTATCGCTTGTTGTCACCCGCGTGTTGTGTGTCGGGGAGTCGTCTCGGGCGGTAACGAAAGCTGCACCGTGCTACGTACGCACGATGCATACACACGTATGTGCGTACGGAACAGGCGGTGAGTATGTATGATGTATCGCTCTGTCTCGAAATATAACAAACCTTTGGATTTAGTATTTATGGACAGACGGAGCTGACATTTAGAGCCAAAGTGGTAAGCAGAGAAAGGCACAATCCCCCTCTGAGTGCGGATTAGCATGCCAGCAAAAGCTCAGACCACAGTAGTAGCGCGAAACTGGGCTGTATTATTTGTTCGGATGAACAGAACTGCGCAGCGTTGGCGCTCGTGCCCCCCCCCCTCCCCGGCCCCCCCGCCCAAAGAAGACGACCCCCTTCCTTATGCCGCGCTATCGATCTCTCCCTGCAGGTGATGAAATCGATGGCATCCAAGGGTCGCAAACTAATCAGCGGAGAAGCGGGTGCCAGGTTGATGCAAGAACTCACTCCCACTGCGGGCACGCGCATCGCCGGCTAGGTGGGTTAGCCGCATTCTTCGAGGACCCCACTCGCGCCGCGCGGTGGGTGAAGGCAAAATGGAGGGGGTTACGGGGCGGTTCTTCGCGATATAATATATATACATACTTCGTACATATACTGGCCGAGTGGGAGGCAGAAATGTCTACCTCAAGAGCGATCGACATGGCCGGCCAAGGTTGATGTATCACATGCTGCTCCGAGCTGTGGCGAGAGAGTTAGCTCAAAGCGCGCCTTGAAACAAAATCGATGACCCGCGAAATCGGGACACTCTGTGAGGTGGAGTGGGCCTCTCTTTGCCGGAGACAACGATCGGAAGCACATGCATGTGCAGGGAACAGTAGAGCAGGGACGACGAACTTAGCCTAACCCCTCTCTTCTTGGGATTTGCCCCCCACACGTGGCAGAGAGACAAAGAAGTATATACCAGGTAGGCGTTTTTTTTTTTGCGTCTCCTGCTGCGGCAGGGGACCAACCAGAATAAACGTGTACCGAAAGGGGAACGGCTAACAGATTCAGGGTCCCTGAGTTGTCCCATCTTGTCTCCTCCTCCAGGTTCCCAACAGGGCTGGCCAGTGTCTCTCGGGAACGTTTGAAAAACCATTGCACGTCGGCATCGACACTATTTTCCGAGACCAGCTCTGTGTTTTTCGTTGTTGCAATTGTCGGGGGGGGGGGGGGGGGGGGGGGGGGGGGGGGGGGGGGGGGGGGGGGGGGGGGAGTGCTCCACGGAGAAAAAACTGAAGCGTTTTCCGGACACATTTTGTTTTCAACTAGGTCTCGTGTTGAACGACACGCTCAACCTCCACAGTCAGTATTTTAAGTCACTATAATTTTCATTTTCACTCCCCGCCAGCAAGCAGAGGCGTAAGCGCTGGGAAAACGTGCGGCGTTTTTTTTTTTGCTGTTGTGGAAATTGAAAGTTTTTTTATCTCCGTCGAGAGCATGCAAACATTCGTATATGTACGAGTAGCTTCGTGGCCGGACGCACCCGTTAGCGGCAAAGGCGGTTGTGTGGGCCCGAAGGACGTACAGAGTAGAGTTGCTGATCCTCACCGCAAGGGCCAACCGTTTTTTGTTTTTGTTTTTGTTTTTTTAGCCCTTAAGGACAGCTTTAGTATGACTGTTTTTTTTTCCCCGCCAATTTTCCAAAAATGTTACCGTCTAGGGCTCTGCTGGCGAAAAAAAAAAAACACAGAGAAGGTGTGGTCAGATGTTAGCACACGAACAACAGCAAGCAGAACTACAGCACGTGGTCTGCTGCGGGTGTACAGTAGAGACATACCTGGTACATGCTCGCCAAGAAGGACAGCACGAGGACCGCCGGAGCTCGGACTATATAAACCAGATGACGAGCGCAACAAGTAGTGATGCCCGCGGGAGGAGGGGGGGGGGGGGGGGGGGGGGGGGCAAGTACAGCAGGACGTACCCAAACCCGCGCACCCTTCTCGCGTGCTAAGTCGCAGCACAGGATTGCACTTACTTCCGCTTGCGTGCAGCAACAACAACAACAGCAGCAGCAAAATGGTTGCGAAGCAAGGCGCACGCCGGTATACGTTTCGAAGGGTACGGTAGCCCTTGATGCCTACATGTGATGTATAAAGGTATGAGCTTTGCGGGCAAACGACGGAAGAAGCCCGCACAGACAGGAGGTAGGTGCTCGTGGCCAGAACAAAAAAAAAAGAATCGGTCGTCACCTATCAACTGATCTAGCGTTTCCGCGCAGTTAGCTTCCAGCGATTAATTCGGGCGTGCCCTTTCTTGTTATACAAGAGACGAGGGTTCGGATGACACTCACCCCCTCCTCCACGGCCTCGCACAAAGATTTTGGGGTATCATACCAGCCACGACGTTTGATTGGCGGGTTATTTCACACCAATAAAATCGGTGTATCATAACAGCCACCCCGTTCGATTGGCACGTTTTTGGTCTCAGACCATCACTCGACGCATCATACCAGCCATCCTGTTCGATCGGCACGTTGTTTACTCACACCATCAAGTTCAAGAGCGACCTCGACCCCGACCCCGAGGCTCAAACCATCACATTCGAACCGCGCGCAGCCCACGAAGGCCAGACCAACAGTAGTCCCCGCCGTTTACCAGCGACCATACAGTTAAATCGCGCGCGCGTACCACCAAACCCTCTCCGCCAAAAAAAAAGGGGGTACATAGGACTGGCCCCCTGCAGTACGCTCATGGGGGAAGCAAAGCCGTTATCATTCTGATAGAGGGGGGGGGGGGGGGGGGGGGGGGGGCAAAAAACAAGATGGCGGATTGGACAACACCTCCTACCTACCTGGTACAGTAGTAGAGTACGATCGAGGCGAAAAAAAAAAAAAAAACGCTAGCTGGTACTCGGTACCTCGATCGAGGGGGCTACTGAAAAAACGCTCGTACTTGACCTCCCCTCCCGAGTCGGCTGGTAGCGAGGGAGGCAAACCCTGCAGAGAGTGCATAATAGCTCCTTCCCCACCACGACACAAAACCACCATCACCCAAGCGTTGGGTAGACTGCCACGCTACATACGCATACACCTTCCTAAGCACGGGTCTCTAACTACTACTATTGCCGTAGAACCCGGAGCAAATCCTGAGGCCAAAAAGGGCCGTCGATAAACGCCTTTCGGGTCGGCAGAAACCCTCGCAGACCCGACACAGGGGGGTGGGGGGCGGGAGTTACTACCGTGACATTCGTTTGTTGCGCTCCCGCGCGCGGCGGCCACGCAGCGGTGCAACCGCTACGACGAAACGCTTCACTTCTTCTTGCGCTTGCTGTGCTTGCTTTTTTTCTCCCGCTTGTCCTTCTTTGACTTCTTCGACGACGACTTGCGCGACTTTTCCCTGGCACACGACGCAGGGCGGAAGCAAAAAAAGCAGCAACAACAAAAAAGGGGGGGGAAACAAAAAAAATGCGGTGGGATTGGATTGGGTTGGTATTTTCACAACTTTTGGCCCGTCACACGAACACGCCAACAACTCAGGAACACCTCTCCTTTCCCCGACAAATAATATTTCGGGAGTGCAGGCAGTGAGCGGACCACGGGTTCTCAGGGCTACAAAACAAAACATCGCAAGTCAAGAGGTCGCAGGAAGCCCCAGCCCGAATGACAAAACGCTACAGATGTGGTCGCCCCCGATGCCTTCTGCAAGATGCCGCCAACTGCTGATTACTGGAGGTGGCTTTCGGGTAGGGAAGGCAAGGCAAGCAGAGGCCCTCTCCGGTGTGAACCAAACCGCCAACAAATACAACCGTTGTGGAGGGCGGCAAGTCTCGGTCCCGCCGACACTTGCTCGTCAACTGCCGACCGACCGATCGTATCAATGAAAAAGGGAGCTAAGTGCTGCTGCGCAGTGGGCACCTCGAAAGCAGCCGCTGGTGCCACAGCCGCTGACGCCCGCCGATAGCCGCTGATGCCGGCAAGCGCACACTCCAAAACCATTTCCAGTACGTAATAGTGTATGATGGGCCTTTCTCATCGCTCACAAAACCGTGTTCAACACAAGCGTCACAACGGCCGACAACGGCGGCCCAAAACAAGAGCAAAGCCCCACTGGCCGGCCGGTCGGCCGTCTCGCCCCCGTCTCGGCTTGTCTCTCTCTAACCTGCTCCGGTCTTTCCGTCTCTTCTCCTTCAGCTCGCGCCGCTCCGACCTGTCTGTTGCCTCGTCGTCACCGCCGCCGCGGGATCGCCGCTTCTTGCTCGAGCTCCTGCAAGCGACACACACACAACGCACGCACCAAGAAACGTTCTTGTTTTTCAAAAGGTAAGGAAGGGCATGGCGTGCCGGCACAAGCGGGGGGGCGGGCGCAGGTAAGTACCACCGCGGCTGTCTCGCTTACACTCGATTCACGATTTGCGATTCAAGCTTCGACACACTCGTCTCCTACTGTAGGTGGACCGTGGTCGCGACGCTTGACGGCAGGGGGGGCTCTCACCCCCTTGCTACACACGAGGACAAGCGCGGCCGGGGAGCCTGACCGAAGGGTCATGTGCTGGGGGCTCCAAAATCTTCGTGACGCCACACCCACACCAAATCGGACGGGTTTACCCGCTGGGTCAACCCCGCCGGCATCTCCAACGCACGCCTGTACCGTCCGCTCGTCACCCTCCACTCAACTTTTGGAGGTGTCTCTGTTAGGAGTAGGGGCGGTGCTCTGTCTCGAAAGGGATGCGTGGTCAATTGTCAATGACTTAATGTATTATACATGGGTTGGGTTGGCGTCGGTTGGCAACGACACTGTACAACATGCCGCTCACTACGTGAGCTAGACGTACAGGGTACCGTCTTTTTTTCTTTTTTTTTTTTTGGCGGTCGCCCACAGCTGGTCGTCGAGTCAGATTATTTGTGCGAGGTAAAGAACCTTTACTCTGCACAAGGGAATTGATCGTATCACGTAGTGTTCAAGGTAAGGCACCCAGGAGGCAGTTGCATAGTACTCCCATTGCTGTCTCTGGAAGTGGCTACACCGGAAATTAAACTAACTCATTGAAGCTGTCATCCATATGCAAGTCCGCCTCACAAGCGGTTCTTAGTAGGATGCAGCTCACCCTTCGTGCGACTCGCCGGACACCTCACGGCGCTTCGCGCTTGGTGCAAGCAATGTCTGCCTGGTCGGTGAAAACCCGACATGCTCCGTCCCGGCATTGTAGGGGTGCGAGGGTCTATGGTCATACGACTACGGCCATGCATGAGATCGAGTACATCTCTCCTATCGAGTACACCCCCCCCCCCCCCCCCCGCGCCGCCAGGAAGGGGATAAGAGTAGCAAAAAGTTTCTATGTAATATATGGAAACAACGTAATGAGCGCCCAATTGTTGGAGGTGTCTCTATTAGGAGTAGGAACGGTGCTCCGTCTCGAAAGGGATGCACGGTCAATGGTCACATGACTAAGGCAAGCAACAAATGAGTACGCCCGCCCCCCCCCCCCCCCCCCCGCCCGTTCGCGCTTGGTGCAAGCAATGCCTGCCTGGTCGGCGAAAACCCGGCGTGCTCCGTCCCGGCATCGTAGGCATGCGAGGGTCTATGGTCACACGACTACGGCCATCCATGTAATGAGTACACCCCCCCCCCCCCCCCCCTCAAGCTTCGCTGACGTTGGCACCACAAACTTGTGGGGTTTACATCCCCACCCGCCTTAGCCGGGGTTCCAGGCACATCCGAACCCGAGCCCGAACTTTCCGCCCATTAGATTAACTACAGCAGTAATAAGAGTTTGAGCTTTCTGTCACGGCCCGACGCGTCTTCATCGCGCTTCTATCCATATATCGTGCATTCGTCGCGCCTTCGTCCGTTTCCCGTCGATCAAACACTCACCCCCTTCCCCCTTTCCGGCGATCGCGGCCGTCGCTCTCTCGGTCGCTGTCCCCGCTGTCGGCCTCCCTCCGCCTCTTCTTATCGCTCCCCGCGTCCCTGCCCCTGCCCTCCCTGTCCCTACCGTCCCTGCCCTTGTAGGAGACCGACGAGCCTCGGCTGCGCTTCTCCTTCTCCCTGTCCCTGTCCCTGTTCCTGTCCCCCCCGACTGAGGGCCGACCGCCACTCTTTCGCCTTCGCTCGTCCTGCCGGAAATGAAGCCGTAAACGAACGGGGTTTGCGGCGGTGGAAGGCGGTGGAAGGCGGCGGGGGGCGGGGTTACGTTGGTACACTACACCCGTTTCTTTCACGCGTACGCGGGTTCTCGTCGGAGCCACAACAGCAGCGCAGCGCGGGGGCACAGAGGCGCCTGCTTCCGTTCCAATCCACAAGGAAAAAAAAAAAAAAAAAAAAAACGATTCCCAGTGCGCTAAGAACATCAAAGGGCAACATTCTGATATTGCAGCGGGAGCGATCGCGAAAACATAGACCACACGTCAAGCAAAAACTCTAACGAAAAACAACAACACATGCCTGCGATGCCAGCAAAGTAGGAACTGCAGATCAATCGGGAGGAACTGCAGGCGGGGTGGGGGTGGGCGGGGGGGGGGGGGGGGGGGGAACAAACGAGACCGCAGAAAAGCCTTATTACCTCGTCATCACTGCTGTCAGACACCGAAGAGCAGGCGCTGATGTCGTCAGAGTCAGACGATGACTCAGTATCAACCGGCTAATACAGGGCGAATGCACGACGCGTACGGGGCAAGGGTTGGATAAGGAAGCGGGGACGGGGGCGCGCGAGGGGGGGGGGGGGGGGGGGGGGGGGGGGGGGGGAGAGGGCGGGGGGAGAGGGGCGGGGATAGGAGAGGATGGGGAGCGGGGAGAGAAGCGATTAAAAACATGTCAAGGGAGGGGAAGAGAGCAAAAACGACGACAAGGGCGGGCAGAAACGACGACCCAAAAGGCGCGATCGAGCGCTACCCAACGGAGGAGGGAGGGCGAAGGCTTCACTTGCCTTGACCGACGTTTCGCGTTTGCCTCTTCTACTTTCCCCCCGAGAGCCTACTGCAAGACAGTACGGTAGCCGCGTGACGTGCACGGCTAGTAACAGTTGTAATCCGGCACAGTTTCTTTCCCTTGTGAGGGGATGTCACCACATCTCTCTATATGCTACGTAGCGCAAGGAGGGAAACATCGTCTAAACGCGACAGCACCACTCGCCGAGCGGCACCACACCATCTTCAATACCGCCACCGGCAGGAAGAAGAAAGCGGAGGGGTAACGAGCGAATCGTACTACTGTAACAGCACCATATTCAGGACAGTTGAGAAAGAAAAGAAAAAGTAAACCGCGCATATGTCATAAAAATGTAAAAACCGCCAACACCTCGGAAATGCCCCGGCGAGCGAAGCGCTGCTCGCGTTGCACTGCCACCGTGTGTTGTGGCATCGTGTGGCCGCCTAAATAGAGCCGTAAACTTAAGGTACTGGGGAAAAAAAAGCCCTTAATAGGCTCTTTTCTCCGGCCACCTCAAGGTACTGGGAAAAAAAAGCCCTTAATAGAGACCCTTTTCTGCGGCCACCTTAAGGTACTGGGAAAATAAAAGCCCTTAATAGACCCTCCGGCCACCTGCATTGGCGCGCCCACGTCGGAGGCTTGGATGTGGTTTCTGCACTGGAACGTCAGGTGACCCACCGATCCGCACTGATGTTAGCGGCCGTTTCAAGACAACGAGAGTATCATGGAGGGGCGACGGTGGCGGTGGCATGGGAGGGGAAGAAGAGGTAGGGGAAGGGGGGTGGGGTTGGGGGGGTTAGCTGACGAGGAGGCGGTAGCGCAGGAGAAAACGGGGGGGGGGGGGGGGGGGGGGGGGTATAGGAAAAGCCCTGACGGCACCCAATCCAACAACAAAAGCGAGCCCACAGTAAAAGCTGGGAAGAACGCCCCGCTAAGTTTGGCTGCTGCAAGGCGGGAACAAAGTGCATCTTATCTTACAGCAGGCAGGCCCAAGGCTGGTAACACCCAGTCGAACGTTCGCCGTGCCAGAGTAAATTCAAGCCGCAGCAAGGAGGGTCTCAAAAGCAAGGCCGGTTCCGCTCGGACTGTTCTTTTTGCTGGTGTAAATATTCTCCCTCGCCGTGGGAGCCAGGTCTGTCGACTCGGGCCCTCTCCCGAGACGCTTAAGAAACAAAAATACAAACGTGAAAAAAAATGCGTCGAAAAAAAAAACGTTTTAGTTTACTTGCTCCACAACGTCGATGTATCGCGGCCCGTGGGCTCCGCCACACGAACTCCCGCCGCCCCCCCCCCCTCGCTCTTCTTCAGCGTCCAGCGCGATCTGAAAGACGCATATCGCGGTCCCTCGCACGCCATACACATACGCCAAACCCCTTGCACGTTTTCCGCTCTACAGGAAGCCTTCGCCTTCCACGCGACATGTTCACGCACCTTTTTACACGCCCCCCTTTGCTCCGTCACCTGCATCCCGCATCGTGCACCACGCGGACAGGGAGTAAGTCGGAGCGCAAGCAGCGATTGGGGGGAAAGCGACAAAGGCAAGGGCAAGGGCAAGGGCGGGGCGAAGTACCAAGAGACGCAACGAAGAGCGCAACGAAAAGAAAACGCTAGTTAGCTGAGAGGAGGCAAACCTGGCGTCCCTGTTCGCGGTATGATGTGGCGGAGTAGTGCGCCGCTTCGTGGTTGAGACGAAAAGGAAGGGAGGAATTAAACAACAACAAAAAAGAGAGAGGATAATGTTTTTCACCCATGAAACGCTGCGTCAAGCCGTCGCGCCTGCAAGCACGCGGCGTGACTGCTGCTTGTTCTGGACCTGGCTATGGTGGTGGTGGTGGAGCTGCTGCTGCTGCTGCTGCTGCTGCTGTGAATGGGAGCGTGTAACCACCCATCGATCAGCGAGCGTGTTTTTTCGCGCGCTGCAACAGGAGGGGAAAACGGTTCCCATCCCATTTTGGCATTCCATTTTTGGCACGGTTGCCACTTACGCCGGCACTGCTCTCCCCAATCGAGGCAGCTGACATGACAAAGTAGTACTAGTAGCCAGCACCTGGTGCCTGTTGATGATATTATTCCATTTATTAATAGCTCATTTCCCTGATACACTGCCTGTGGTCACAAAACAGGCTGAAACGAAAAAAAAACGTTTTTCGATGGGAGCAAACAAACCAAGTACGAAACAAGCGCACGGCAGTACCGGTACGTGAGGGTAAAGGTACTAACGAGCTGTGGTATACCATATTTTAGCACTAGCAACCAAACTATACCATGAGCATACCCATGGTATTATTGCATGTACACCCGAAAAAAAAAAGAAGGGAAGCAAAACATACAAATAACGACGAAGAAGTGTAATAAAACAAGACACAGGACGGAAGTAACGGAAAAAGAAAAGAAGGAAGAAGAGGAAAGAAAAGAAAAGAAATAAATGAAACCATATTGTAATACCTGGTGCTACAGCAGAATTGATTAGACGTTTGCTCCTCTACGATCGCTGTGCGGGGTGTTATGAGCACCACAGCCTCAACGGTAAGCGTCGGAGAACTCACGACAACACAGCCACAGGAATGGACAGGCCTTGTGGGAGGCTCGGACAAGGGGATAGGATGTGGAAAGTTGATAACACACGGGGGTCATTGCACGTCGGCAAGGGATCCGCTGGTAGGGGACACAACACCCCGAAGCGGATAAAGAGACAACGAACGAAAGTCGTTGGGGGCTCGAAGCCCTTTGGGTGTGTGGGGGTATGAGAGTCCCCGAGAGAGATTGGACGCCCCGACGATGATAACACGCCAACGAAGGGTTTCCATGTGTGAGTACCGGTAGGCATGTTGGTGCAGTCGGGAACCTGGCATTCACGGTGCAGGTACAAAAGGACGGGTGACCCGCACATAATTCTCCAGTGATTCTTGTCGACCGTGGGATATATTCGGGGGGGTTTACGTACAATTTCCCCACATGTAGACTTGCAATGTTGATGTTGAATGTGGTGAACGGTAAACGGCTTATTTTGATGAAAGAAATAACGTTGAAAAAAAACTCAAGTCAGCACGAGCACGTATGGTTGACTTGACTTTTGCGTTTGACTGCCCGTTGGCGCGCTTGACGTTTCCTGATCTCTGTTTTCTTGAAACAATGTTTTCTGATATCATACCTTGTAAACAACTGGTATGATATACCCGCAGGCACATGGTATCAACAAACATAATAATAGAAAATACCAAAATTCGTTCCCGGAGGAGCACTCTATGCTTCGTACGACAGCTGACGCAACTGAATTGAAGGGGAACAACAAACCCCGTTTCGGATGCGATGGCCCCAACGACAACTGAAAACGTAACCGCAGTCCAGTTTTGGGGACAAATCGCTTGGAATTAGACTGGTTTGTCCCCAAATCGGGACTGCGGTACTAAAGGAGTTAATAAACTGAGATTTGGACCTTGAAATTTCGTGTACTAACTGTTGACACGAGTACCGCAGTACTACTAATAGAGTGTTTGCGATAGAGGTAAAAAAAAAAAAAACTTTACTTCCGCTAAAAAAAGTGAATTTCCTTCCCTTCCTGATTTCGGTGTGTTTGCGAGTGAGGTAAATTAAATCCTGCAGGCGACGCCTCCGAAAATAAGAAGGGAAGTGGGGAGGTGAGGCAACGCGGCAAACAAAAAAAGAACGAACGCTGTGAACAAAAAAACAGCGTGCGAGTAGCAACGGCAGCCCAGCAACGTTTCGGCGGCACAGTTGACCGCGAAGCCACCACAGCCATCCCACGACTACAAGCAGCAATAGCAGCTAGCTGGCGCTAGACGCAGCTAGGGGCAGCGTGAGCAACAAAAACAAACAGCGTCAGCACCAGCACCAGCACCAGCAAGCACCAGCACCAACCAGCTTCCATTTTTGGATTGCTGTTGCTGCTGCTGCTGCTGCTGCTGCTGCTGCTGCGCTTGGCCTACGCACGCCACAGCGCCGGCGCGCTCCGCTCCGCCGCCGCCGTCGCCGCCGCCGCTGCCGCTGCTGCCGCTGCTGCTGCTGCTGCTGCTGCTGCTGCTGCTGCAGCGTAGTATGGTGAAATCGAAATGATACACGAGCTGTCATGCTGTCGCGCTCTCTACGAGCACGAGTACGAGTACGAGTGTGAATACAGTACGAGTCCTTTTTTGGGACGACGCATCCTCCACGTCGTCACCAAGCGGGCGAAAGCGTGTACCGTAGCAGCGGCGGCGACCCGCTGGCACGATCCAACGCCGCTCGTGCGCGCTATACTCAAGCTACACCTCTCGAGCCTCTGTGCTCCCAGCGGTTGTCGTGATGTGTACGGCAAGCAGCATGGTGGCATGGAAGATGCTCGGTGTTTTGATCCTTCGAGATTTGAGTTGCGTTCTGCGTCGGGATAATGCTCGGTGCGTGTAGGCCAATGAAACAGAGAGCCAAAAGTTACCGTAACTTTCGCTGAAATCCTTACTTCGCTGAAGTCTTTTCCGGCCGTTTTTTCAGAAATTTACCTCAAAAATTTACCTCGGGAGAATTTTTAGAGAAGTAAAAGTAAAAAAAAAAAAAAAAAATCGCAAACACTCCAATAAGAAAAAGTACCGCCCTAAGATACGACCTCCAGGTATGTACCAGTACGCACAGAACACGACCAGCCACGAGCCATCCGCGGCGCACGCGAGCGCACAGACATCGCGTCGCAGAGACATCACGCCACCGGTACTACGCAAGTAGTTGCCTACCTGGTACCTGGTATTATACACCAGCCCTGAGGACAAGCCGCTGCACGTCGTTTGAGGCACAACTACCGCGAACGGAGCCCATCTCTAATAGTAGTGCACCTCTACAAACAAAAATAAATATCAAGCCCCGACTACGAATTGACCACTGCTGCTGCTGCTGCTGCTATTCTGTTCAAACCGACTCACCCCCTGGTTTGAAAGCTTCGCCAACGCCATAAGCCCCTGCGCTTGCTCGAACGCGTTTGCCTCATCCTCGGCGTCCGCGGCCCCGCCCTCGGCCGCGTACGGGTCATACCCGATGGTATTGGTCCAGATGCCCGTCATCTTGAGAGCGGAGCTGCTGCTGACGCGGTTGCCATGGGGCATACGTACTCTTCCCGCTGTCGCCGGCATGGTGGGAAAGGTTTCACGTGACAGGCAGGGCGAGCCGCAATCTAAGTGCGACCTGTGTGTCGCAAAGTAGTGCTGGGGTTGCACGTGCTCACAGCAAGCCTTCTTGACGGGCGGGGGGCAGTTTTAGCGCGCCAAAGAGAGCCGAGGTTAAACTTTTTCTTCCGGTAAGCTTGGACGGATCGCAGAGGGAATCGCTGCTTCGTCTACTGCTGCTGTCTTGTGCAGCGACGGATACACAGAACGGCCTCCCTGGGCTGTGACTTGCAGAAGGTCTCACCAACCTCTACGGTACCGGAGTTTTGTGAGTATCACCGAAATAACGCCTTATTTTCGTTGTAACTCCCTGTCGGTGAACTTTACAACCGTTACACAGTAACAACAACCCTACCCCCTTTCGACATATACTTCGCCATCGCCACGCCCTACGTAGATCGTTACGAGTGGGACAAGAGTGGATGTTAAATAAGCAGCTGAGCTGGGCGGGCCAGGGTTATTTTCTACCCTTGATATTGCGTTAATAGAGTGCTGTATACCCGCCATGTCTGTGGTGTCGTGAGATTTGTCGTCCTTCGGACGCGAATGCATACAGGATACTACTACTGTTTACAGCAGTAGTAGCAGTACTGCTACTGCTCCATGCACGCCCCCGCCGAACCCCCCCCCCCCCCCCTACCCCCTGCGCACGCGTACTTGCCCGTGGTGCTTAAAGGCGGTGATTGCGAGTGCGGGGGGGGGGCCCTACTACTGCGCGTCAGGCCTCTTCTTCGATGCTGACGGTGACATGTGGTGGTGTTCGTTGTCAGGAACTTCGTATTTAATACTGCTGTATACAGTATTAATAGTAGCATGGTAGAGCTTTCTCCGCACACTACGACTTCTTGCAAGCAACACAGCCAGTTAATCAGAAAACACTATAATTACGCTGGCGTTGTGGCGTTGAAAGTGCTGGTCCCGGTCGGTGTGATACAGCACCATTAGTGTTGATTTCCGACCAAACGAGGGTAAGTACTACATACAGTAGTGACTACAAGGTACAGCAGTACCGCTGCGTACTGTATGCACTGCTGTACGTTAATGTTGATTCTGCTTCGCCGCCGTCTGTTATGCTGCTCTGGGCTTGAGTTTTTCTTCCTCGCAGCGTGAATACGGCGCAGTGTTCGCGTTTTAAAGGGTCGGTCTTAGGTGCCCATCTTTTCGAGGACTTTTTTTTTATTTCAACTTTTTTGTGGAGGACAGGTTTTGGGAAAGGTTCGTAGAATGGTCGTCGCACATGTACCCATGGAAGATACTACACCAGAAGTGTTATCACGTCTGAGAATCTTTCCGAGAACCGAGAGAACTCGGCTTAACAACCCGAGCCTCCTTGAAGTCGAGACGAGACTTGCCATATTTATTCATTTTTTTTTTTTCTAATTTAATTTGCTCGCAAGCAGGCATTCTCAAAGGATTTTTTTTTACAATTTCAGTGAGGGCGTTGCCAAACAGAATATAAAATCGAAATGATAGTGAACTTGGCGCTGAGTGGTCTCTGGCCCAAACATGTCCCGTTCGATTTTAGGTTCCGAGAAAATGAACGATTTAGGGCATGTCTAAACAGCGAAATCGAAAATCGAATTCATTACGATTTCGATGAAAATTATCCGAGGTGTCTAAACAGAATCGAAAAGTAAAAATAGAAATCCAGGCGAAAAGCAACGGAGACTACAGCCTACTTGGGCCGTTCGCAAGTGTGCACACACGCCGGCAATCTAGCGCTCGGCAACACAGATCCACCACAGAAGCAGGCAAACGCGACGGCAATTCGATTCCGAGTCGTCGTTGGGCCTCCCATGGAAGTGGTGGCGCATCCAACATTGACGCCCCGAGATCAAACTTGAAATTATACTGAGAATAAACTTCCGACCTCGTTCTGGAGGGCATCACCCTGAAATTTCCTCAAACTATGTCCGCTTTAGCTCGAACGCCGGGAAACAAAAGCCCAAGAACTTCGGGGCTGGTGTTGCGGTTCGTCTGCTGGCTGTTATTGGGGGTCTGTGCGGCTATGTTGCCGTACTAGCTGTGGGTTGGATGCTGTGTACGACGGTCCTGATGTGATATTTTGACGTGGCTGCGCTGAACAGTAGGACGCGCTGAATTCTTGCTGTTCGTGTTTGCGATTTGCTTTTCGATTTCCAGCCGTCAACTATTTTATTTTGGCATTGGGTTGTAAATCGTTCATTTTCTCGGAACCTAAAAAACGAAGGGGAACGTGTTTGGGCCAGGGACCAATCAGCGCCGAGTTTATTATCATTTCGATTTTCGATTTTCGATTTCGATTCTGTTAAGACACACCCTTACAACCCAATGCCAAAATAAAATAGTTGACGGCTGGAAATCGAAAAGCAAACCGCAAACACGAACAGCAACAGTTCAGCGCGTCCTACTGGTCAGTGCAGCCACGTCAAAATATCACATCAGGACCGTCGTACACAGCATCCAACCCACAGCTAGCACGGCAACACAGCCGCACAGACCCCCAATAACAGCCAGCAGGCGAACCACAACACCAGCCCCGACGTTCTTGGGCTTTTGTTGCCCGACGTTCGAGCTAAAGCGGACATAGTTTGAGGAAATTCAGGATGATGCCCTCCAGAACGAAGTCGGAAGTTCTCAGTATAATTTCAAGTTTGATCCCGCGTCAACGTTGGATGCGCCACCACTTCCATGGGAGGCCCAACGACGTCTCGAAATTGAATTGCCGTCGCGTTTGCCTGCTTCTGAGGTGGATCCGTGTTGCCGAGCGCTAGCTTGCTGGCATGTGTGCACAGTTGCGAACGGCCCAAGTAGGCTGTGGCCTCCGTTGCTTTTCGCCTGGATTTCTATTTTCACGTTTCGATTTTGTTTGGACACCTCGGCTAATTTTCATCGAAATCGTAATGAATTCGATTTTCGGCTTCGCTTTTCGATTCTGTTTGGACACGCCCTGAGAAGTCTTTGGGACTTTTTTCGTTTGATTTTTTTAATTTCAATTTAGAATTTGGGAGTTCATCCACCTTGATGTGGCATGTTCATGGTGGGTCAACACCCCCGGTGGAGTCTGGGGAGA
This sequence comes from Macrocystis pyrifera, assembly GCA_031763025.1. Taxonomy (NCBI): domain Eukaryota; class Phaeophyceae; order Laminariales; family Laminariaceae; genus Macrocystis; species Macrocystis pyrifera. The sequence continues at coordinate 6,042,979 of JASSKH010000027.1, forward strand.
TTCTTCGCCGCTTCGGTGACCACGGCCGAGGCGATAAAACGCGAACCTCAACGAGAGGCGAGCGGAGTAATAGCCGCGCCCACGCCCACAGACCATAGCACATCGTACCCCGGCGGTGGCGCCTAAAAAAAATCACGGCGGCCGCAAGCCCAACTTTTCGGCCTGCTCGACCGATCAACCATCACGAAAGCCGAGCAAACGAGCAAAACAACAGAGGATACTGTTGAGACCTTGATAACTGCATTACCGTTGCTGTTCCGCGCGTGGCGCTTGAGGGTTCCCCCCGCCCACCTAAGAGACCCTGAGCGTGATGGCTTCTTATCCTGCGCCACCAAAGAGAAAAAGAGGCTGGCGGCGGCGCGCACGCGAAAGCGCAAGCCTTCGCTCTCGTCTACGCTGGTCGCTGTTCGTCGGCTGGGCGTTGTGTGATGTGGTGCGTTATTCCAGGTTATTCCGAATTATTTTTGTTTGACAATTAATACGCCGTTTCCCGATAGGACCCAAACTCGTATTTTTCATAAAATCAAATTCAAGTTCGATTTATTTTTTTTTCCTAATTGGATTTATTGCAGTCTTCGTTAAGACGGGCCTTGACGACCCGTAGTACATTTCGTTTTTTTCTTGAATTTTCGGCATTTCACCAAATTCAGCGACGGTTGAATCTTGTCGAGTACGTGCCTCAGTTGGCTCGCGAAAAAATCGTCCACCCGGCACTGAACCGTCACTACAGCAGCTCCGCTCGCGGAAACCGTCCGTGCGGTGGTCCCACTGTCATCGGCCTGACTCGTAGGCAGGTGTCGGTGTCTTGGGGAGTGAAATGAAACCCCAACTCGTCGCGCTACAACGCCCAACGCGACAAAAAGTCTCAGATATTGCCCTTACCGAGCGCAGTTGGTCGGCCACCTCGGCGCGGTCACCTCGTGAACTCGGCTACGAGGGCCTAGAAGGCTATTGCGCCTTCTGCGTTCGGCCATGACTTGCGAATGACCTTGGGAACGACCCTTGTCAGCCTTGTGCGCTCGCGAGTGGCGGCGCAGCTCGAGCGGTGGGGCTGCCCGATCCTCTACAGCCTTGTACCTAAACTTCCTGAACAATAACCTGAAAAAAAAATCAAGACGTCATTTTTCGGAGTCGGAGTTTTCGGCTTCTCTCAAAAACAAATCGGGAAAAATACTGAAAAAAATTGAAAAGCACTCCTCGTCAAGATCGACCCTTGTCCGCTTGAATGAAAACGATACGTACGTACACAGTGCAAGGCATCTATGCCCAGACGTAAGAACGGTGCGATCATGTCAGCACCGATTTCATCACCTCGGCTTCATTTTGGGGAAACTAAACGTGCCTCGCCCTATTATACTAAAAAAGAGTCAGGTGCATTATTTGTATGTAAGCGATACGTTTCGATCGATAAAAAACACGTACGTACAGAAAAAGCACCCGAATGTCGAGCATCGATATGCACGCAGGATGATATATACCCGGTACCTGATACCTACGGTAGCATGTTGCATCCCCACACATGGCAAGCAGTCGCGCGCGAGTAAACCGTCTTGGCTCGCTTGACATTGATGCTCTTATTTGCTTGCTTGTTTTCCCTTGGGCACAGGGCGAGAGTTCAATGTAATTTCTGTACGCGTATGATACTCGGTGGATTCTTATGCGCTTGCCTCTGATATCTACCATATGTTGGCACATAGTTACCAAGGACTGTGAGAGAGCGCGTAGTCGCGTAAGACTCGGACCTTCCGAAGACGCCCGCGTTGTTGCGCATAGTCTAGCCTTCCATTGTGGCAGTTGGGTCGAAACCTCCGCAGTGTTGACCAGAGAAAATACATACACCAGTCTCGAGCCCATCTTCGCATGAGTGCGGCAAAAGTTTTCTGCTGTTGTCTCGCCCTGGTTTTCGAACGGATTTCCCATACTATCAGTCGACCTGCTATTGCCGTGAGCACAACTGCGGTGGGCCTCGAACTTCCATGGTTGGAGGCGCCATTTTGAGCCTTGACCCTCGTCTATTGCCCCCCGCCCACAATGGTTGTCGGCAGTGTGGGCTTCTGCACGTAAATGAGCGTATTCGGGGTTATGTGGCCCGTTTGCTCCCCATGCGTAGCCGTGGCGTTCAACTGCCGTTTCAGTGCCAACAATACTTCGCAGCACTTTTCTCGGCAGCGATAAAGAGAGGATCCTTCGCGGCGCAAAGCAGCCCGACAAGGAAATAAGGCCTCATTCATGCGAAAACGTGCGGGATCGGCACGGTGTCATCGCCTCAGAATACCATTTCCTTGTCTCAAAACACAAATCGAGCAGCGCCCACGGGCTGTGCCTGAGTAAAGTAGTACAACCAAAAGATTGCGGGTCTCGACGCCATGTGTATCGACACATCAGCCCCATTAAATTGAAAAAAGAGATTTGAACCATACTTTGACACGAGTGGCTCTAATTAAGGAGCAACCACAGCCTGTGCGCGAGCCCCATCTCGCCTTCGTCCAGACGTCACGTCAAACGAAGGCAGGGTATATGCGCCTCTACGCACCCAAGCGCGCACGGTCTCACAATCGCACGCCGTGGCAAACGATATCGTCAAAGGCTCTCCTTGCGACGGTCTCTCCATCGCAGTGCCATCCTCGCCTACCCCGCCCCCACCAATCTTCGCAGCCGAAACAGCTTCCAGGTCCTCCCGTTCTCCTACCACCTCCGTGTTTTCTTGTGCACTGATTTGGGGCAATTCCTTTGTGTTGGTGGTTTCTACTACCGGAAGTGTGTCAACCGGCGCGGCGACTCCCCGTCCTCTTCTGTCATCTGCTGCTGGCTTGCGTTTCTCCATTGCCTCGGCGATATCAGCAAGACACGCGTCCCCTTCAACGCCGACTGTAAGCCCCTCTCCAACGTCAGCGTTTCCTTCGGGCCCGCTCACTAGCTCATGCTGCTGCTGCAGTTCAGACCTTTCCTGCCGCATGCAACTCTCCGCCCTCGATACGAACTCGAAAACTTCTGACACGTCCGCGGCCGACATCCCCCCGCCATGTTCAAGGATTGCCCTCAAGTGCGGTAGAGTCACGCGAGGGGTGTTACTGTTTTCCTCGCAAGGCGGGCGCGAGAGGGCACTGCTGCCGTGACACTGCACTGAAGGGTCGGTGGCGGACCGCTGCGGCTGATCACCCGCAGACGGAAGAGGTGTGCTGACGCCGGCGATGGTGGGGGAAACTCTGCGCCGGCTATCCGAGCTGGTTTCGGCTAGCATAGCGAAAGCACGAAACAGGCCTAAGGAAAACGGTATTCCTGATGGTGTTTCGGCAGTAGCAGCAGAAATGCAACGTGCGACAAGGGGGTGGGGGACGGGGTCAGTGGCGGGTTTCGAGGCGAGATTGGGTCACGATCGGTTGCACCAACTCGTGTAAAGCATTGCCTACTACAAGAGCTACGACGTCGAACGCTAAATACGAACCTACAGCTACACCGCCAGAGTAGGTCCACCCGGTGCATCCATATGCTCACGCCAAGCGGTACAACGGCGATTACAAAGTCCCATGGCAAGCTGTGTATTTACTCAGGTCGTCTCTGGCACTGGTGGTTAAACCCAGGCGCACACGACACCATCATGAGTGTACATGCGAGAATCATTGCGTTTTAGACAAGAAATGCAGCAACCCTGACGTACCCGGGCTCCCACGTACACCCCGCACGCCAACGGTATACTTCACCTTTATCTCGATCATACGTCACGTCAGGGCCAACAGGGGGTGTTGCAGGCGCGCTGTCGCTCGGTACTGCACAGAGGGTAAGCAAGAGGTCCAACCCGCCCAGATGCCCATCGCTTTCCCTCCACGTCTCCAAGTACACGGCCTTAACCGCAGAAGACAACGACGAGTCTTCGATACGTTCGCCACCGCACCCTTCCCCTCCCGAGGCCTCCTGGCCGGTACCCTCCGAATCGAACCACAATGCAATGTTTGCCACGTGCCTTTGCGCGACAATCAGGTTATCCGCCTGTGCAGCAGCAGCAGCGGAAGCTCTTGCGATCGGCGTGACATTCTCAGTCGTGGGGCTCGGTTGGAGGCCTCCAGCCGATAGCCGGATTGCTGGCGACGCCATGACGCCGAAGTTCTTTCGCATGGAGCGGAGCTCATCGAGGGTTGGGACAGCCCGCACGTGGCCCATCAACAGGCAGTGTATAAGCCTACCGGGGGTACACAGAGACGGCGGTGCAGAACGGGGAGGTGGAGCTGAACGAGAGTCTGGGCAGCTTCATCCTGATAGCCAGGGGGTATGCGTCGGACACAGCAGCAATTCACTTTCTTGTAGAGTGGAAGTGACGGAAAGCACGATGACGTATTCGCACAGGTACGCACGATAACCGGAAGCTGAGTCGACATGCGGTTAGTGGATTATTTGCGATCAGTCGCCTTCGTGCACGAGCACGGAATATCGCGCTGGAATCATGGGTAATTGGGGAGGGAGCACATTGGGTTTTCATCAACCAGGCAGGCATTGCTTGCACCAAGCGCGAAGCGCGTTGAGGTGTTCGGCGAGCCGCAAGGAGGAGGAGCTGCATCTTACTAAGAACCGCTTGTGAAACAGAGTTGCATATGGATGACAGCGTTGGGAGGGGGTGGGGGGCGATTAAGGATTCTCCAAGCACAGTCATGCGAGCAAATGGACGTGAGGTACCTGAGGGGAACGTTCAAGTACGTTCTTGTTTTCTGGGCATGTGTCACCCGTGCGATACTTTTTTCAGAATGCAAGTAGGATCTTGTCAGAAAGGAAGCAGTACCACTTCGCACGGCCAACCGTCGACTTGAGGAGGGCTTGGTTTGCACAGGGGACACGTTCGCTTTGTCCACACACGTGGCGACCCCATCCCGTAGTTCTCCCCGTGTCCGATACAAGAGCGCAGAAACCCGGGCAGCCTTTCCCCCTCACCTCCTCCACGACACATTGTCTCCGTTCGTCCCTGTTGCAATCGCCCAACAAATGATTTCAACGTAACCATTGACTGCATCCGTCCATGTGGGGGGTATCTCTTCCCTCAGCCCCGCGCCGCGGTCCTCTGTCATTTCCGAGCGCATCCAAGCCCTGACAGCGCGCGCGAGATCCGCCGCTGGCGTTGTGCTCCCGCAGCCCTCGTCCGCTCGCTTTTCAAAGCTGCGCCGTAGACTATTCGCGAGGCTCGCAATGTGGGCGAGGCCAAGCCCACTCATTCCCCACGGGAGCGCTACGTGGGGATCGGCAGCGAAGGTTTCGTCGTCTTCCACCCACAGCTGAGTGCGAAATGTCGGTGCCAAGCGCGTCGGCGGATCGAGGAAGGTCGGGGAAGGGCGAGGGGTGTGCTAAGCATTTGCGCTCTGATATGTTCATGCGAAGTAGTGTATCAATTTGGCCCATTGAACGTTGTGTTTGCGTTGCTCGCCTATGTAGCACAACAAAAATTCACGGTTCTCACCACGTGGCGTTTTCTGATTGGTGCATGCTGTGTGGTACGCGATTTTAATCCCGAACGTGCTTTACACTGTTGTGCCGCTCGCACGATAGATAGGGCGGTGATAGTCTATCCGGAAATTGTTTCAAGCTGGTCAACGATTTTGTGAAGCTGTAGAGCATGACCGCAGGGATTTAAATGCTGGCTGTGCAACGCCGGCCGGCCACATAGATGGGCTGTTGACACTATGTATCTAGGTTTCGATGTAGCATTGACATACCGGCACGCCGTTGTGGAGTATACTCCTGATAGCAACCCGATCGAAATCCTCCAACGCTCGCCTAACGGCCGAGGCGGCGGCGCCGACACCGTCGTGCTCCAGCTGCACGCGACGGCGTTTCAATCGCTTCACCGCTGCTCTTGTCGACGCCACCTTTGCTTCGCAGCACTCAACCGCCCTAGCCAGCCGCGTCACCACCCCCCCCACTCGGTGGGCGTAAGATAGTCGGTACCGCCAGATGGCAGTTGCCAACGCTCCGTCGCATTCTTCGGTTTCGGTTCCACCGTATGGTGTGTCTTCTCCAAGCGTTGAAGTTGAAGTTTGTTGCTCATACGGCGGTTGATCTTCGGTCACGCCTCTGGCCTCACTCGGCGTGATTGCGTCACCATCCGCTTGTGGAGGAGGCGTACATTCCGCTTGTGCTCCGCGGGCCGAGGGCATTGCTATTTTTCGCCCGCAAACATCAGCAGCACGCCGCACTTCTGTCGTAATAACTCTCCCCTCGTTTGCATGTCTTCGTCCTGCCAACGCAGAAGATGCATCGTCGACGAGGGCACCAGCTGCTGCGCACGCGGCCTCTCTTGCGGCTTCTAGGCTGATGGAACGATCCTCTTCGAGACCGAAAAGACCGTCTAGGACACGAAGTGTTGCCACCGCCTCGCTGTAGCTTGCGCGTTCCGCCGCACACAGCTCGGCAGCGGCGCCCTCAACCTTCTCAGTCCAAGCGCACAATATCAGGTCGGCTTCGTCATTGATGTTCGCCGCTGTCACCTCCGCGGAAGCGTGCCGGTCGTCTACGATATTACCCGCCTCAATTTCGAACATTTCGATGGCCTCCCACACGGGGTCCCCAACACCCGGCGGCGCAGCCGAACGAGGGTCCACGCGGCCGCCGACGCCCTCGTTCGTCGATTCTCCCCTTCGACCGCGAGCATGCCTGTCTCCGATGGCTTCCTCGCGCCGTGTAAGCCAACCCGCTATCTCGTTCTCCAGACGAAGGCACACCGCCGCCCACCTGTCGTCAGGGGTTCGGAGCACCGTCGAAAACGAGAATTCTGCGGCGGTGACCCACTCAATAACGACTGACGCCGTACACTCAGCCTCAAGTTTTTGTAGCGATAACTTTAAAGGCGACGAGGTGCTTGGGTCGCCGCCGTCGAGCCCAGCGTCACCCCGCCGCGCCGCTTCAGTTCGGGAGATGACCGATTGAATGCCTTCTAGATCGAGCTCTCGATCTCCCGTCAGCGCTTCGACGCGAAGTCTGGTCGCGTGAGACATGGCTGCTCGTCGCTCTCGGCGCAGGTCCTCTAGGGACGCCTCGAGTGGCAACGTAAGGGAAGAAAGCGCGATAGCCGACGTGGTGTGGTTGTCGGTAGACGCTGCGCACTCTTCGGCCACACTCTCAGGTTGAGCAGATTCAGCCGGAAGCGTCTGTGCTGCCCCATCCTCCGGGCATTCCTGGGCGGGTTTGGCGTTTTTTTTGCCACACTTGGTGGTCATCCTGCACGGCATGCAGCGGCGTCATAAAAAGTGATGTCAACGGGAGCAAGGGCGTAGAAGGAAGAACATCAAATCCTAACCTGTACCGCAACAGACAAAAACATGACAATGTGAATCCTGAACTCACGCTATGCTTGCTCGTACGGCGCCTGACTCCAGTTTCATGGTATGCGAGCTTTTTGTTCTTGCTAAACACCTGGTCGCAACCACGTTGGGAAGTTCAACTCAGCTGAAAATTCCAAGGCCGTATACCTTTCCACAATATCTACTTTGTCCGACGACCCAACAAGGACTCTACTCCAAAGTACAGCACATCGGGAAGTCTCGACAGCCTCGCCTGCGATGCTTTGTCCCGAAAGTACAAACCAGTGAGTACTCGTAATTTTTTATGTTTCACAAAAAGCTCTAAATAATGACAGCAGTGCAGAGCTTCGGCGCTGAAAGTGACACTCTCTATTTCCCTGCCACCAACCTTTCTGTTCTGCGCCGCGTTCACCAGGAGAAACAGAGTCTCGAGGAGGCGCTGGTCATTAGCTTCGTCCGATACGTTGCAAGTCAGATGACCGCCCGCAAAACTTTTCCACCATGCAGTTAGCGCCAGCCGTTCCGACGTAGTTTTATTTTCATCCTCATCCTCTTCGCCCAAGCATTCACCTAACCCACCTGCCGCTTTCGCCTGTGGCGGACCAGGCTCGACGCCCGGGATATACGCCTCTCTTTGGAGCCCGCTTCCGCTTGATGAAGTGACCGTGTGACGTTCTTGAGCAGTTTCGTGTGAACGCCGCCTGGTAAGGCTCAAGACCGCATCCAACCCCGATGTCGGGGGGGGTGGTGTCTCCTCAGGCTGTGGAGTCACACTTCCCTTCTTCGCTTTGGTGTCGTGTTTGGACGCCTTACGGCCTTGCCCGAGCTCCGCCGCAACGTCCTCATCCGTGTACCCGCTCAGCGCGTTCTCGAGAATCTTTGAATCAAGGAGGGAGTTTGGGAATCCGACCAGAATCCATCCTCGCCCTCTCGGCGCGCGGCACGACAAATGCTTGACAAGAAGGTCGACTCTTACCGCTAGAGGCACAGGAGCCGCGCCTTTCTTTGGGTGCGTTCGCAGCGCATAGTACGCGGCGGCCGCCTCTTTGAACGCCGCCACGTCGTCCTCGCTCGCGTCTGTGTCGAAGGCCTTGAGAGCGATCGCTTCCTTGGCCGACTTCGGGCCTTCTCCAGCTGCCGCTTTTTCTGCGTCCGCCGCACTCTCAATCTCCTTGCCCACAACGCTTTTTTTTCTAACGCTAACGCTCCCCTGTCGGCCCGACGCGCTGTCTCTTCTACCAGCCACGCTCCCCTTCCTCCCTTTGCCACTTTTCCCGTCGGACGCAGCCATTTCTGCGCCTACTTCCATGGCGCACTCCAGTGCTGTGTCCAAATTGCAAACGTACAGGAGCGTCCATCGCCCGAGCTCTCGGAAAATATCATGCCACTCTTTTCTTTGACCGAGCACCACCAATCTCACGGACAATTTTTCGTTTCCGCCGCTTCCTCCGGGACGTCCGTACGTCGGAGCCTCGCGCGGCCCATTATCAGAAGCTTCCACGAGATCTCGAGCGATAGACAACGCTTCGGAGAGCGGAGATGTTCGATCCGGGAGCTCAGCAAGTGTAGACCATCGCGGACGCCAGAAACCCTCACACCGATCCAAGTTTCGGCCCTCGAGGAAGGTCTTGGTTTCTAGAACCGGATTCCTCGGTTCCGGCGATAACACCGGGGTAGTATCATCTGAAAAAAAACGCTTCGGAAGAGCAGAACCAGCTCTTCAGGTGCATCCATGTCGTCGGGGGTAGCGGAATGCCTCCTTGTTGCGCCCGCGCCTCCGACGCGACAACAGCGAGTTCCGACAGTTTGTGCGCAACCTCCGAGCACATGACCTCAACGTGTCGTCGCTTCCTCTCGCGATTGCTTTGCAGTTTCGCTCGAAGCGTGTCAGCGGTGGCCTCGCGCTCGGAGCTTCTCTCTGCGTAGCGCTCGCGAGTTTGAGACGATCGTTCGTTGAAAGCGGCCTCGAACGCTTTTTGTCGGGAAACCGCCAGTTCGGCGAACGCCTTCTTATCGTGCAGCTCCCGGAAATGAGAGACGTGCCGTTTTTCCCAGCAAACGGCGGCGACTTCCCGGCGATCGCGACCCTCCTGCAGCATCGAGATAAAGTGATCATCTCCAGCTCGCTGGGCATCGGTTTCTGCCTTAGCGTGCCGTTGATCCACCTCGGTTTTTATTCGGCGGTGCTCTCGCTCTTGACGACCCCGGCGTCCGGCGTTACCTCGAAAGCGAAGCTCGGCCATCGTCTCGGCGTTGCTGAGTGGCACAAACTTTTGGTCGAGAACTGAGCGCAGAAGCCTTGAGCTGAAGGCCGCCCGCGTTTCCTTTTCGGGCAAGACAGTTGCCCCCCCCGTCCCCGCACCACCTCCTCCTTTACTGCCCCCGGGGTCTAGACCCAGCTTGTCCAGGTTGTTTTCGAACCATTGGATGCCGCTTGCCTTGTCGTTGGCGTGTCGGGATCGGGAAATGCGCTGCCGGGCCGTACTGCTTTCTCTCACGGCTAGCTCGTAGTTTAGAAGTCGCCGCTCGTATTGGCACATCGTTGCTTGATTACGGTTCCATTTTTGTCGGCCTTCCCTGTCATTCGAAGTGGAGAATATCGGGCATGACCGAGATTGTTGGCGCTCGGGCCAGAAGCTGAGCGACACATGTTGTTTTGGCAATATGTAGTTGCGCGACACCTGAGGTCGTGGATGGTAAATATCGAATCAACACGCCAGAATACGAGGTTCAATACGCAGATGCCAATCGAAAAGCAGGATTCCGTTTCTGCGCTTCAAGTGAAAGTCCGTTACCTGTGTTGTGTGTGTACTGCCAGCTGAGGACCCTGGTTCTCAGACGTGGTGTTCAATCAGAAGTGACGATAGCATATACTCGAACGCAATTCCTCTGAGATCTAGCGACGTGTCTCTCGCCGTGTAATTTTCTGGTGTTTCCGCAAACCTTTCCGCCGGCACTCAAGAAACCGAACATGTATCTCTTGTACGAGTTGTAGCTCGTAGCAGCTTACCTCTCCCAATTTACCAGAAACTGCCTTCTTGCGCTGAAGCGGTCGAGTTGCTTCGCCCGCCTTTCGTTTCGTTGCCGTAATGATTCATCGCCTTCACAGGCAGCAGTGTGCGACATCTCACGCTGCGCCGCCTTGCTTCTGTCCTCATACTGTACGCGTGAATCCGGCCGACGAGGACAGGGGTAACAACATGAGATGTTCTGATCGTCGCCGGCCTGTCGCGCTGTGAATCGAATGAGGCAGCACACCACAGAGCAAGACAATGCGTGCATGTAAAAGCCTGGACAGCCTTGAAGGCACGATCCCCCTACCAACTCTTTTCGAGTAGGAACATGCTCAAGTGCGTATCGTAACCTATCCGCCGACTTTGTTAATAGGTACTAGTACCAGCGCGACGGCTTCGAACGTGGTATACGAACGAAAGGATGACATCACCTTCTGCTGTTGTACGGTAAGCATGAGCTCCGTGAGGTTTAAGCCCGCCGCAGCCCTGGTCATCCCGAGGTTATCCTTACCCCACGAGGTGAGACTGGTTCTCCTGAAGAGCTTCGGCCTGACTGTGGTTAGAGCAGCGCATGGAGCCCTCGTGACACTGCCCCCGCTCCCGCCTTCTGGGGAATGCGTGGCTGCCACCATCTTATCAGTTTACAGCAGATTTACGCTATTCTGCGTGTGCACTTTCTAATGCTTACCCGTGCCTGGGCCGTATGTAGAGAGACAGCAGTGTTGAACTCTCTACGTACAAAGTTTTATTAGTAGTTGATGAAGAAACAACAAACAACAACAACAACTCGAAAAACACCGGTTCGCCAAAGTCCCTGCAGGGAACCCCCACGATCCTACGATATCGAGGATGATTGTTGTCTGACGGTGGCAAGAATGTTGTGCCAGAGGCTTTTCAAGTGTGGTACACCCTCCAGCTTATTACTGTTGCTGTGTTAAGGGCGTCGCAGTCGCGAATATTGAGTGCCAAGACTCGAGGCGTGGGGCTAGAGCACGGCTCACGTTCTCAGCATTTTTTTCAGTTACAATATGTATTGCGCCGCACACACCCCGCTGCGGCGACGCCTTCCACGGTGTTTCGCATGTTTTGCGCCGCCTTTTGTCGACTCTCAGCTGTCAACAACCACTCTGTCGCAGCTCTTGTAACCAACTCCACGTTCATCCTCTCCCGACTATGAACTCTCGATCAGCTGTGGCAGCTCTGGCAGTTGCAGGTATGGCATGCTGCGCTCTATATCGGTGGCCGTTGCCGCTGCTCACGAGGGCAAAACGTTGTGCAGCCGCGCAGTATACGCACGATTTTTTAGTGTCCTTGCTGCTGTCTGCTGCTGGTTGAGAACATCCATGGCGCTTGCTAGCGCTTTCCCTACTTTCGGGTTCCGTAATGTGCGGAAGACGTGACGGTAGGTAGCCACTTCGGAACGTCTCTACCGCAGTGCATGCTGCACCCGATAAGATTCGCACAGTTGCTTTGGTGGAATGTTCCTGCCCAACTTCGGCGTCCCGTCAGAACCGCATACCATACACACAGCTCGCCCCTGCGTAGACACGTAGACCATCCATAACGTGAGATTGGTTGCTGCCCGGCCTTGTTAGCAGGAGTCGCTGGGTGCAACGGGTTCGTGGCCACGCCCTTCACAGGAGCACGCGTAGCTGGAGCAGGCGGTGCCGTCACCGACAGTATGTCCATGGTGAGGGGAGGAGAGAACTAACGAACAAGCGGCCGCAACACTCCCTCATGTTACGTTCCACGTTTGCGCTTTTTTTTCGTACTCGTATCCGTGAGAGCTCGTTTTTGTGTCGCAAAACGCGCCGCCGGAGAGGAAGAATTATGAATCTATTACAGACTCCAACATGAACCCCGCGCAGTGTGTCGCTGGAAAATTCTATATGCGTGCCACTGAATCCTCACCCACGCCACGCCCCTTCCCATTTTTCACAAGCCGCCCACGATCCAGTGGCGAACTGGGTTTCCAGCGTGGCTCGATCGCGCGGTGATGTACTCTGTTGTGCTGTGCCTGGTATTTTGCTCCAAAGGCGAGGATTGTGATGTGGTATATGATTCGTACGTACTCGTACGGGCTGCACACATATTTTTTGGTCGACGTGTAAATTATTGCCGCACTTGCCACGTTGTGTGCTCGTGAAAACGGTTTGTTTAGCTCGCTCCGGGCGGCGGACATGTTCATGTTTCCTCCTTCACCCTATGTGGTCATGTTTCCTCCTTCCCCCGAAGAGTGCTCAGCTACTGAATGTCGTGGCTATATTGCGGATGGTGTATATAGTATTTAATAAAAACCCATTCAGCGCTGCTGCTGCTGCTGCTGCTGCTGCTGCTTGCGCACTCGCTCTCTTGCGTTTGTGGCGTCCAGTGTCCAGCCACCTCTCTCAAAATCGGCAAATAGAGTAAGCCACTGCTGCTGCTGCTGTTAGGAAGCCAGTCGTTACGTACGTACGATACTACTACTGCTGTAATTGCACCCACCCACCCACTCTCCGACCCGGAAACCTTGCGCAGCAGCCTACCGGTACAACCCCAACGTTCAGACATACCGCTGCTGCTGTGTTGTCGAAGCGCTGTTTTCTGCTGAACCCCCGCCAACTCTTATCCCTCTCTTGCTGCTGGTGCTGCTTGATCCCTCTGAAAAATGTATGCACGCCGCGATGACGAATCGAACGACATGAAACAGTCTGCCATCTCGAAAGTGGTGGGGCGCGAGATCATCGACTCCCGGGGCAACCCCACGGTGGAGGTGGACATGTACACGGAGGACGGCATGTTCAGGGCCTCGGTACCCAGCGGAGCTTCCACAGGCGTCTACGAGGTAGGACAAGGACACTACTGCTGTGCTGCTTGCTGCTCCGAAATGAATCAGTTTTTGCTGTTTTTGTTGTTGCGGAGGGGTAGGGCATGTCGACGTGATTGTCTTCTCGTACGTGATACGAATTTGACACTGCTGTTACTACGGGGGTCTATAGTTAACAGGACCTATGGCATACATAAAAACCTATATATTTAGGTATTTTTACTAACAAAAATTTGGTCCTGTTTACTATGGTCCCCCGTAATAGTCGATATATACGTTCTGCAGTCCGTGTTCAGTCGAGGAGCGGGAGTCGGGGAGGTTAAGCGTCGGTTGGATGTTTAGCGCATACGTAGCGGTACTATTAATACTCCACGTCGTGGAGTCGATTGGGGGTCTGGGCGGATTGAGAGACAAAGACGCCTTTTCTTTCAAACAGAAAGAGGAGCCCGGTCGGTGGTGGTGCCGGCGGGGGTGGGGTGAATGGACTAATGGACTATTGGACCCCCTTCTAGCGTGGCTGTCGGGGGTGGGGTGCGCAGCAGGAGTATGATAGTACGTCATCACGGCATTCGTCACCGTGATCTAAGATCCAAGATATATGATACCTTGTACCTTGTAAGACCAATAACAATCTATCCGCAGTGTGTGTTGTTCAAATTAAACGTTCTTTCTACCCGTCGACATCCAGCACAACCAGTGTCCTTGCCGATTCTTCAATCTTGGTTAGGTTGTCACAAAAGTATTAATGGTACGCCACATGACATAGAGATATATACTACTAATATTATGCACTGTTATGCAGTAAGGAGAGTGAACAATGCAATGGCTTGTGATGATAATGGATACGACACGCACGACATACACCTTCTATAGAAGAGAGAAAACAGAGAAAACTAATCGAAAAAGAAAGGGGGAAAAAAAATAAGGAAAAATTGTGGTGCCTCCCCGCAGGGAATGTGGCAGACACTTGGAAAGAAGAACGAGCCAAAGAAACAGCACCACTACTGCTGCTGTACATGTAAACAGAGTAAGACCAAGAACCAAGAGAAACAACAGGCAAACCGAAGCACAAAGCGCCCTCCAGGTAGCGGCAGCAGTTTGTGGTACGAGTATTAATAGCATAGCCCAGGTT
>JASSKH010000027.1:6062210-6087649 GCA_031763025.1 Macrocystis pyrifera
AAGAGAAGAATCGTGTCGAATGTTGCTTTAGTGCCAAACAATGGTGCTGCTGTACGATTAGTTTATTTTTGTGGCATGTTTGAAAAACACCCCCTGGCCACAAAAGGCGAAACAGGAAGGGAATAAAATGACTAAAAAGTTTAATGAAATGCTTTCAGTACATAGGAAAAAAAACGTGATAATGTTGGAGTTGTCTCCATATGGAGATAGGAACGGCGCTCCGACTCGAAACGGATGCGTTGGCAATGGTCAAATTACGAAGGCAAGCGACAAACGAGTACGCTCCCCCCCCCTTCCTCCTCCATACCCTCTCCACGCATGTGCCGTTTTCTGGTTATCTCGCTCTTCTTCGTAGCCGAAACCTCACGTTTTCTTCGTACCCGAAATCTGTCGCTCAACTACTCTTGACGAAATCCAGGACGACTGGGCGGGCTGGATCGACTTCAACACCAAGAACGGCGAGCAGGTGCAGGTGGTGGGCGACGACCTGACGGTCACTAACATCAAGCGCATCCAGAGGGCGGCCGACGAGGGCGCTTGCAACGCCTTGCTTCTCAAGGTGACTGATCTAAACTCTCTGGGTCCAAGTAGGTTGGGTCCCGAAACATCGGTGCAATTTTGAAATGGGATACCTGGTATATAATATTCTTCGGCTGCAAAAAAAAAAGTGTAATTCTGTGTCCCAAAAGGAGTCCGCGTCTAAAAAGCGTCGATGCAGTTCTGGATGGGAGAGTTACTGCAGCAAAACATGTCTCCAACTCTTGAGTCCAGTTAGTCGTTCAGTGCAAGAGGTTTGCGCTTGAAGAGTCGGTGCGGTTCTAAATGGAACTATACTGCTGCGACTGAAAAAATTGTCCACCTGAGTTCATGCAGTTTGCGCCCAAAAAGCTGAGAGCAAATTGAAACGGGGTGTTTACGTCCTCGATAGTATGCTATCAATAGAGTAGCTCCCGCTCGCATGCGTACATACCGGCACGTGGCGGAAGCGCGACTTTTTTTTTTTTTTATCGAGATTAGAAAAGTTTTTTTTTTTTTCTTGTCCCTTTATTTTCTTTCTTCTAGGCCGGGACGGGAAGATATACTGCCGTCTTGGAGTAGAGGAAGGGGTGTGTGTGCTCGACATCATGCATGACCGTAGAGGGGGAGGGGGTCATGGAGATTAACGAGCCCTGTGTGGTTTGTCATACTTAAACGAAGCAGTAAGTAGTTGAGTCTGAAATTGCTTCTTGCCTCGTCCAGTTACCTTCATTTTTTTGGTAGACTGCGTAACCATAGAGGCCCTCACGGTCAGCTTTCCTGGTGCTCCACTATATTGTTGCTACCGTTTCTGTCAGCGTGAGGTCCGAACGCTCCTTGTCCCAGGAGCATCATCCCCCCCCCCCCCCCCCCCCCCAATCCCCCCCCCCCGTGTTCCCACCCCCCTCGTGTTTCCGCCTCCTCCTATCGGCCATCCCCCCTCGGTCGCGATCCCCGCACGCCGCCTCTAACACGCCAACGCGGAACACCAATGCCGTCGGAATCCCCGCAAGCGCAGGTGAACCAGATCGGGTCCGTGTCGGAATCGATCGCCGCGGTTAAGCTGTCAAAGCAGAGCGGATGGGGAGTGATGACCTCGCACCGCTCGGGCGAGACGGAAGACAACTACATCGCCGACCTCGCCGTCGGCCTGTGCACGGGGCAGATCAAGACCGGCGCGCCGTGCCGGTCCGAGCGCCTGGCCAAGTACAACCAGGTATGTGCCTGGTCTATAGTACGGTAGGTACAGTAAGTAGGATAAGGTAGGGTGTGGCGTGGTATGGTATGGTGGGCGCTCTCAAGTTACTTTTTTTTCGAAATGAAAATAAATCATTGATGTGAGCATTTTTGGAGTTTCGAAGCTGCCTCTGCCTGTGTGTGCTGCCTTCGTGTTTGTCTTTTCTTTGTAAATTTTGATTTTTTAAACGGTTTCTTGTATTTTTATGTTAGACATAATTGTTCTGACTAGGACGTCACATCCCCATCGCCGTTTTTTTTTTGCGCGGCCTTCTCCCTTCCCCCCTATCGCCCTCCGCCCACCCCTCCCCCTCCCCGCCCCTACCCGCACCCGCACCACCTCCCTCTTTTTCTCGGAAGCTTCTGCGGATCGAGGAAGAGCTCGGCGACAAGGCTGTTTACTCCGGCAAGAACTTCCGCAAGCCGTCGTGGATGGCCTAATGTTAATTTAGTAAAACATCCTACGAGGGATTTTTTTCTCCACGAGGGACCTTACGGAAACAAGTATTCCCTACCCCCCCCCCCCCCTCCCCCTCCCGCCCCTCCCTCTTTTTCCACGCTTTTCGCCACCGAGTCTGATGGGCACTGAATTCTTTTCCTTGCTTGGGGTGCGCTTAGTCTTCGGTCCGCGGGTGTATGTGCACGCGCGCGCCGATCGAGTTCGAATTTTGCCCCCCTGGTAGTTTTCCTGGTGTTTAGATTTCGCCATCATCGACGCTCTGTTGTGCGTAGAAGGAGAAAGAAGGAGAAGGCTGGTCGGGGGCTGTCGATCGTTCTCTGCTGCTGTTCCTTTCATGTTTTTTTTACATGGCTCGTTTTTCACACAGGGGGAGCAGCGGCGGCGGCACAGACGAGCGTGTATCTGCTTGTGTTGCTGTCAGTAGGAGTCGTTCTTCACTGAGTGCTTCCTTCCGTGTGGAGGCGGGAGGGGGGGGGCGGCAGGGGAAATAAGAGAGATACGCTATTGAAGAGACACGAGCTTGTCGAGGTGCCGAAGAGGTACCTGAGACGATTTTGTTTATCTAGGATTGAAAGATGCGCATCAATTTTTGAATATTTTGTTGATTTATCGAATTGGTGATGGCGCAGTACATCAGTCCATTTCGAGAGGGGGTTAGTTTAGGGGTTTCGAAACGGAATATGCGAGGAAATAAACCGAAAAGAGAGAAAAGTGGAGACTGCCTGCGATTAGAACTTTCCCCACGACCGGTGTGTCTGGATTCGCCAAGTTTCTTATTTTTGAAATTGCAATTTTTGTTTGTTTTGTTTCTTGTCTGTCGGTTTTCGCTTTCCCCCCGTCATTTCGTGGTTCTTTCTCGTTGCGGGTTCTTCGTTCACGTGACTTGTTTGCTGACAGTTTCTTGAAGTAGTAGAGCTGTCACGGCGGCGTTGTCGATACCGGAGTCGATCGATACCGGAGTCGGGGGTTAACGCTACGTATAGTCTACTGCGTGAGGGGCTTCATCGAAAATATACATAGAACGTAATAGCGTACGAAAAAAACAACCCCAAATGATGTCACCTTGGATGACACGCCGCGTGCCGTCCGGAGATTTTTTTTTTTTTTTGTGTGTTTTTGACCAATCATAAAACTAACTGCAACCAATCAGATGCGAGCGCGCAACCTCATGAACCGTATTTCTTGGCAGCTACGTCTTGGCATCTGGTAGCATGTGTGTTCTGCTTCAAACGGGATAGGGTTCCTCCCGCTTGGTTGGTGAGGGGCTTCATCGAAAATATACATAGAACGTAATAGCGTACGAAAAAAAACAACCCCAAATGATGTCACCTTGGATGACACGCCGCGTGCCGTCCGGGGATAGATTCAATCTTTTTTGTGTTTTTGACCAATCATAAAACTAACTGCAAACCAATCAGATGCGAGCGCGCAACCCCATGGACCGTATTTCTTGGCAGCTACGTCTTGGCATCTGGTAGCATGTATGTTCTGTTTCAAACGGGATAGGGTTCCTCCCGCTTGGTTGGGGGGATATGGTCATGTTTGTTCGTGTCCTTGGGTTGCTCAGCTGTAATGTTACGGTAACAAGAAGAGGCGACTCATCAGCGGAGGCGACAGCAGTCCGACGTTTATTAATAGTCCACGTATATTTTTGACCCTGAACGAACGGGATCGATCGTTTCAGTCGAGTCGAGTGTGACGGTTGCAGACAACAATTTACCAGTGCCATCTGTGGGGTATCTTGTGATCAAGATAATAATAAGTCAGTTCCTTGTGTTGTTTCGACGTTTTTACAAGAAAACTCTAAAAAATGCACGTCAGCTGCGAGTTCAACCGATCGGTTGATACTCGACTTTGCAAGCTGCATGATCGCCGTTCGAGCCTTTTCCGTTATTTCGCCCGCGATTGACTCCTGGCCGGTGATCGGTTGATACTCGACTTTGCAAGCTGCATGATCGCCGTTCGAGCCTTTTCCGTTATTTCCCCCGCGATTGACTCCTGGCCGGTGACTCCCCCCTGGATGCTACCCAGGGTCGACGAAAGCTCGATTTCGGCCAGCTACCTTTCTTTGTATTGCACACGCAAAAACAAGCGCCCTGCGCGAACTCTCGACTTCTGCTCGGTGGCCTGGTCTGTTCACACACACAATAAGCTGGAAGTAGGGGGTAACATATTGGTCGGCTTTCTCTTGCGCGTTGAGCTCCCGATACCCGCCCACAGACACATTCGCCTTGCGCAAGTTCTCAGCTAGTCGTGTGTGCCTTGTGAGCTGACACACAATATACAAAACACACAGCAAGCGCCTGCCTGCTCCAACTCTCAGTTTCTCTGGGCGCCCCTCCCTACGAACTTACACTCGTACTACAACAGCAAAGAGCATATGCCACACCGTCCGTCCTGCCCCCCACCCCCCCCCCCCTCACTACCCACAAGCAAGATTAAACTTCTCTGGGCGCCCCTCCCTACGAACTTACACTCGTACTACAGCAGTAAAGAGCATATGCCACACCGTCCGTGCCTGCCCCCCACCCCCCCCACCCTCACTACCCACAAGCAAGATTAAACCACCCACACCCCTCCCACCTTCACCCCTACACCACACGATCCAACCTCACCCCCATCCCCAACTCCCAGCTCCCGTACGCCGTCCCAACCCCCGCTTCTGCCCTCACTCCCAATCTCGGCCCCAGTCACCAAGGTGCAAATATTATCACTTGTGAGTTCCACTGATGGGGTGGTTGACACTTGACTTTGTTAGCCGTTTTTCTCGTGTTCGGATTGGTCAAAGTGCCAGGGAAAAAAGTAACCATTCCAAAAATCGAAAAATACAGAAAGAGCAACACAAAACCAACCCGAACCCGACTTTCGCAGGTACAAACCGGCATACCGTATACTTTACAAGCAGCAGCAGGAGGACAGGGGACAGGAGATTCGGGAGATATCGTGATCACCAGCGAAGCAGATAACTACCCTAGTTTCTACCAGACACACCCGCGAAGGCTCTCTTGAGTGGGTGCACGAGGTGGGCAGAGAGTCTGAGCCGACGCAACCCTAGTCGTCCGTGTACTGCTGTGATTGAAGAGGCACACACCAACATCAAGTCAACCTAAACCCCCCGCCTTTGTGCACAGCAGCAGTGCTGCAGTGCGCAGCAGCACTTCAAGCAGTCCGGCATTCGCAGCGTGCATGATATCCGGCGGCAACAGCAGTGGGGGTGAGGACCCATGCTCGTACGACGGTAAGCGCAAGGCAGAGATGACGGCCGAGGAGCGAGCCAAGCATGACCGCGAGCGCAACCGCGTGCACGCTCGCAACACGAGGGCGCGGAAGAAGCAGTACATGGAGGAGCTCAAGGAACGCGTCGAAAACATGCACGCGCAAAGGGTGAGTGATAACCTACTACTGCCTGTAGAGCATATACCAGGTACCAACATCAATCAGTAGCGAAAGCCCTCCTTCCCGAATAGAGCCAGCAGCTAGCTGCGGTGTTGCGGGCGCGGGTGTCTATTAGTCAATAGAAGTAGGCGGTCTGTTTTTCGGTCCCACCCAGAGTGCATGCTGCACAAAAAATGTACAGCGTACAGGTACCTGGCATGCTCGTGGATTTGATTAATTTGGCTGATCACCGTTCTTTCCTTCCATACGTACGGCGTCGCCGGTGGCTTGGTAGGTGGTCCGCGTGCCTGTCAATATCAATTTCGTGGGTTCAAGTCCCACCGAGTGCATGCTCATACTCGTAGGGACTTTTTCTTGCATAAAAATTTGATAAGCGGAAAGCGCGAAAGCGTGAGTTGGCTACATTCGATGAAAATCGACGAGCAGTGGGAATGCTGAACCCTATGCGCGACAAAAAATAAAGGCACGTAACGGGGGGGAGAAGGGACGACACCTGTGACCACGGCTTGTCCAGAAGATCGTCGAGGGTAAAACCTCCTACGAGTGGGCTGGGAAGTAAAAGTGATAGATAAAAAAAAATAAAAATAAAAAATAAATGAAAGGAGACGTCGTATCGGAGTATTATTATTATAGTATTCTGCTGTACTGGTATAATAGCATTGACACACGAAACGTTTGGTGTGGTAAGATTCGTGTTAGCACTGCTTGAGGTGCGACTGAAGTTCGATCGGGGCTGGAGCACTCAAAATATGCCCGCTGGCGTGAGCAACTTCCCGTGTCTCGTGTTTCCTTCCCCACACGCCGGGTGGGCGGCGGGGGGGGGGGGGCGCGCGTAGGTGTCACAAACTACGCTATTATTTGAGCATTTGGATCAAGCTCGGAGTTTTTTTTCATACATGAACTCGTCGTATCCCAGAAGGTGTAGGTGACTTAATATTAACATCAATATTAATGATTAGCCGACCATGTAACTTGATGATGTTCTTCTATACCCACACAGCAGGAGCAGGAGCAGGAGCAGCGACATCGGTCTGATTCAAAGGGATTTTGTGGCGTTGTGTGCGTGGTTGTACTTGCTGGATGCCGTTCCCAAGGTGTGTATTAATAGTAACCAAGAGACAGCTGGGGAGGCAAACATCAAACAACAACACCGTTCAGACTTGTTCATACGGCTGATGTACAAAACCTATGAAAAGTCCACGAGTACCGGTGCAAAAGTTTTTCTTCTGTCCTGCAAGACGAAACGCAGGAAGCACGAACCACTTCGTCAAATCACGTAGCGCCAGTCACGAACCCTTGAGGCATGTCGTCCGACCCCCGTCAGCGAGCCGAAGGAGCGCGCTCTCGCAGCGCACGCCGCGCCACCAACACAACAGAAGCAGGGTGCAAGGAATCGGAAAATATCTCTCATTTTTTTCTGCTCTCCTTTCTCCCCCTTGTTGTGCCTTGCGGCGCGAAGTGGTCGCCGGATATACTGCTGTCTGTAGTCTGTCTGTACAGCTTTTGTTCCTCTCTTATTATTCATTGGCCGAGGACCAACCTGAGGACCGCACAAGATTTTTCGTTTTACGATCGTGACGAGGAGTGGACTTGACAAATCTCCCAGCATACCTGAGCGCAAGCTCGGAGAATGATCTCGAGAACGGCTCTGGATTCGTGTTGGTTCCTAGGACATGTGTTTCGCAGAACTGGGAAAATAGATAATTAACTCTTTTGTTGTATATCCTTCGAATTGTCATGTTATTATTATTCTCTGCGACGTCGGGCGGGGGATCCACTGGCGTGGTACGAGAGCCGCGACACCGGCTGCTCATGAAACCACTTCAGCAGTAGGCCTAAATCGGCAGCGAGCAGTGCCGTGTTCTACTCGTGCACTTATCACGAGAAGCTAGGAGGGAGCACGGGGCGAGTATGGTCGTTCTTCTCTTTTCTGCCTCTGAACAAATTAAGCCATTTAGTTTCCGTCGGTAGAGCCCATGACTATAAATAATTAATTCCGTCGGTTGTGAACAAAACAGGCATCTCACGTAAACTTGGAGATACTACGCATTTGAACATTTCCTTATTTTCTTACAGAATCTTATGTACACGCCCTCTGCTCCTGCTCGGCACCCTGACCCCACGCCGACCTGCCCGCACCCCAGCTACCATATCGAGGCAAAATCGCTCCAAATAAATTTCTTAGAAGTATCCGGGCGACCAAAACATTGGTAGGGAGGGCTCCTTGCCCCGTCGCCTCTTTTCTCTCGAATACGAGTATAACATAGGTTTAAGGAGAGCAGGCTTGTTTTCCCTCGATTCCCGCTACTGCTGTGCTATCAAGGTTTATGGTGCGGGATCATTCTTGGTTTAGGCAAAGAGGCGTACTGCTGAAGTTTCGTGTTCCATGTAGCCAAGAAACGCGCATCGACGAGGACTTGTTCGGCGTATGCACGTACGGAATCGTGTACAGTGTACAGTCAGTAGTACAGGACATCTACAATAGTTCGAAGCAGGAAAGTTAGTCCAGGCTGGATTTATTATGTGAGAATGGGTGCGTTTTTTTTTTTTTTCGTCATCACTTTTACTTTCCAGCTTAACTCGTGGTAGGAGTTTCACCCTCAGCGATTTTCTGGACCAGCCGTGTTACAGGTGTTGTCCGTTCTCCCCCCCGATACGCGCCTTCGTTTTAATCGCGCATACCGTAGGGTTCAGCATTCCCACTGCTCGTCGATTTTCATCGAATGTTGCTAAATCACGCTCTCGCACTTTCCGCTATTCAACTTTTATGCAAGAAAAGCCCTTACGAGTATGCACTCGGTGAGACTCGAACCCACGAACTCGATCTCAGTAGGCACGCGGACCACCTACCAAGCCACCGGGGACGCCGGATCCACACTACAGCAGCAACGTCAGTACAACAACTCCCGAATTTCTTATTTTCATGAAAATACCATGGTTTCTTTCTTATTGCTCGTTTTCTCACCAGGTGTCCTTTGCTGACTACTTCTATAAGTCCATGTTACGTACCAGGTACCCACCCGGCAAGGGAGATCCCACCCACAAGTTGTTCTATATAGTGTGTGTGAGGTGAGAGGGGTTCTACGCCGAAATCGTCGAAATTCAAGTTGTGCATGGGCAAAAAAAGTCTGCAGCAATTACTTGTGCAGAAACGACTAAATATATAGGGCTATACTGCTGTATATACCAGAACACTGCTTCTGCATACCCTGCTCGCGCTTGGCACCCTGATCCCACCCGGACCTGAGCCCTCCAAACTGAAACTGGATATATGAGTTACCGACGGCAGGGTCTACCAGGAACCCTGATCCCACGCCATACCATTTATATTGTTTTCGCCACGTTTGGTCGGTGGTTTTGTGGGATCAGGGTTCTTGGTAGGTCCTGCCGGGGGCTAGTTGTATTTCTAGGTTCAAGCGGAAGGGGTTGGGTCGGCGTCGGAGCCGGGTGCCAAGCGGGATCAGAGTGTGCATATTTTGGTACTACTGCCTGTACTCGTAGTATGACGTGTTAATGCCAATATGTCTCAAAATATAGGGATCATTTGGATTGAATATGAATCCGTACATCTTCCTTATATTTACGGACAGAGTGGTACCTACAGTAGTACCGGTATATATTACGTGTAGTCGTTTCTGCACGAAGAATTTGCTGCAGTCTTCTGGGCAACCCATCAGCCATGTACACGAGGTACACAATTTTCGTGAAATCGTTCGTCGTCGGCAGGCAGAAAATGTATCGAATCGCTATCTGGGTTGTGTGGTGTTCGATATTTTATCTTGCCAGTAAGCCGAAATCAATATCTGCTGCAGAATTTTCAGTGATGACCAAGCACCGTACGAGAGACATGCGGTTCGTAGAGACACAGCCAGCACCGGCATTTGTCGGTTGGTTTGATGGTGCAAGAAATTAGGCGTTCGACCGGACACACCGGAAAAACATCGAGTTACGCGTATGCATGTCGATTCCACGTGACCTGGCTTCTGACATGGCCGGAAACTACTACAGCAGTACTGTGTACCAGGTATCACTTTTTTTTATCTTCAGTGCTTTCCTGCGCCCCTCTCCAAACATAAGATGTATCAGCAGGTGTCTATCTGTGTATGTAGAGAGAGAGGTACGATTAATATTGCCGCTCGGAAAGCCCGCACCGCCCCCCCGGTCCCCCCACCACCACGGCCAATACCACTACCAACGCCAACACCAAAATCACCACCACCACCACCACCCCCACGACCCCCACCGCCACCACCACTACCAACACCTTCACCGCTACCACTTTCGTCGTGGCAGCAGCAGCGGCAGCAGCAGCAGCAGCAGTAGAAGGAGCAGAAGCAGAAGCAGAAGCAGCTATGCAAAAGAAACTACAGTCACAGCAACATACGAGTAAAGTGGTCTTGTTTCAAGTGTCGGCGAGCGGACTGAGTGCCAAATCGACATGAAAACACCTGTGACTGGCCCCGTGGACCGTGGACCCGTGGGTCCAAACGCTTCGAGCAAAACTCATCAATAAATCAGCGATCAATACAGCAGTATAAACAGGTTTCTTACCGTCCCATGCCTTTTTAACCCCTCTAGGACTGCACTCCCGTTTTTTGGGACAACTGGGAACAAATTACTTGGAATCAGAGTTAGGTACATGTCACTGCGCAGCTCGGCCATAAAAGGGTCCCTTTTTACCGTTGCACTGCTGTACTTGACCCTTGGAGGACTGCTGAGCCGTTTTCGGGACAAACGATTCTACTGCTGCTGTTCGTGTGTAGTTTCTCCCCAAAACGGTACTACTGCCTTCCTATTAATCAAAGGGTTAAAAGCACATATATGAACCTGAAGCTTTGTACTATGACGGGGGGCCATAGTAAATAGGGCCAAATATTGTTAGTAAAAATAGGTAAATATATAGTTTTTTTTTGTGTACCGTAGGTCCTATGTACTATGGTCCCCCGTAATACTGCACTGCTGTACTTAATAGAGCACATATCTGAACCCTTTTACTGCTGTACTTCAGAACACGATATCTGACTCCTATTGCAAGTAATATGCCCCCAACGCCGGAGTGCTGTCAGTCCTTTTAGACCTCTTGGGACTTGAGAGGGAGAAAACTGACGATGAAAAGTGACGCATGCAGCTACAGCGACAGACAGCAGTAGTAGCATCGGCCTCAGCATGATTGGGGGATGGTACGAGTTTTGAATGTAAGATTTTTTTTTTTTTTTTTTGATCCTCCTTGGAGATCTGGGTAAAAAAAGCTTACGCCCAATACACTTTCTTATTTGTGTACCGGTTCTTGTCCATCTGTAGAACACAGATTTAACGTGACACTCCACCAGTGTTCATGTCATGAACTTGCCGGACCTCTTTAGTCGACCTCCTTTAGACTCGACCAAGAGGTAGGGATAGCCACCCAGGACTCAACAGCTCATTTTGCTCTGTCTTTTTCCTGGGTAGTGCGAGATTTTCCTGCCGCCTGTTCATTTTTGATTCCTGCATTTACTCTCCTAAGGCTCTCAATCAAGGGACCCGGCTAGAAGAGTAGCGGCGGTGGGTCTCCACCTGCCGTCAGAAAAAAGGCGCACTCGCTAAAAGAAACCCATTTGCCCTACCCAACTTGATTTCGACCTCGCGGCACGTGAAACTCTCGTCGCACTAGCCACAGCAGGTCGCAGGGTGACGCGGCGCCGAAGCACCGCGCACCGAGGAGTAAGAGATAAGTCGCACGGCACGGGGCGAAAAATTGTCCTACCACCCCATACTACTGTGCTTGCCCCTGCTGTTGGGCGCTCCCGCTGCTCGAGGAGGGTTGACAACACCGTAGTTACCAACCATTGTTTTGATCAGTATTATTAATAGTGGGTCCAAATCGACTCTGAGAAAGTATGTATGTAGGCAGGCTCAATCAACCCTCTATAGGGACTTGAGAGCGAAAAGTTGACGATTAAAAAAAGTGACGCTTACAGCAGCAAACACCCACTACTGCGTGGCTGGGTGATGATACAAATCGGTGCCCGAGTTACAACGCAAATAGCCGCACGCGGCAGGGGCGAAAAAAAGTCCTACCCGTCTTGCTGTTGGGCGCTTACGCTGCGCTCCTATGCGGTACTTTGTAGATAACACCGAAATTGTCGTTGTTTCGGTCGTTATACGTCTTTTAACACCCAAGGGGTCAAAAGTAAAAAAAAATATATATGCTGTGCCTTTTAGGACCGCAGTCCCCGTTTTTGGAGAGAAAGTACTCACTATTGTAGAATTTGAGTGATTTGTCCCCAAAACGGGACTGCAGTTTGCCCTAAGGGTCAACCCTTGTGTGCTATTACGGGGGTCCATAGTAAATAGGACCAAATATCGTTAGTAGAAATAGCGAAATATATAAGTTTTTGTGTGCACCGTAAGTCCTATTTACTATGGTCTTCCGTATCACTGCACTGCATGCTTGTACTTGGAATGCATACTATGCCGGTGCTTAACATCTGACTGTTCTGTACGGCAGTAATTCCAAGTGACACATCCCCCACACGGGAGTGCAGTCCTATGTAAAGCGCCTCAATCAGAAGCGGGGATGCTGGCCCAGGCTAGATGTAATGTTTCAAAAGACAGTATGTTGTTCCACCATTATTCTCGACCAGGTCAAGTGTAAACCGCTCTCGAAATTCCTTTTTTTTCCCCAGATTTTTCAGTCTGCGTTGTTTTGTGGAGCTCTTTCTTAAGAGAGCGTAGAGGGCCGGTATATGCATGTATGTATGATAGGAGTAACCAATGCATGCCGGGGTTATAACCACCGTTTGATATTCATACCGTAGTCTATACGTGTAATACATTCCCGGCCGAGAGTGGTGGTTTTTTTGGGCTGCTGGGCTTTCAGGACCCACGTTTCGCGACCAACATGTCAAGAAATACGTTAACCTTCTTAGTACTGCAGTCCCGTTTTTGGGACAAACCAGTCAATTTCCAAGTAATTTGTCCCCAAAACGAGACTGCGGTACTAAAAGGGTTAACGACCCCTTTAGGACTGCGGTAGTCCCGTTATGGGGACAAACTATTACGGGGGACCACAGTAAATGGGACCATATTTTGTTAGTAAAAATAGGGAGATATATAGGTTTTTGTGTGTACCGTAGGTCCTATTAACTATGGTCCTTCGTAATATTACTTAGATTTAGTGGGCTTCGTCCCCCAAACGGGACTGCGGTCCTAAAAAGGTTCAACATGGGGGTATTATGCACAGCAGTATGTGTTTCGACCTGTCCTATCACACGTATTACGGGGGACCATATTAAATAGGACCCACGATACGCACAAAAACCTACCTGGTATATCTTTTCCTATTATTAATGACAATATTTGATCCTGTTTACTATGGTCCCCCGCAATAGCAGTATCAGCGCAACCGCGCAGCAACGGCAGTGCAACAGCAGTATAAATAGAAGCAGTAGTACGACTTCAAGCTCACAAGGGCATCATGCTTGCCCGCATGCTTACAGCTCCCGGCACACACACGTACGTACGTACAAGGCGCTTCGCTCAAGAAGGAAAAGTACATCAAATTATGCGAAGCGGACAGGGGTCCATGATTGAATGTATTAATTGTAGTTGCAAAGCGGCGACTTGATAATGCTAAGAGTCCCGCCGCCATTCTGCAGGAGAAAAAAGCTCGGACGCCACATACGCTTTGCGTTGCGGGTGCTTCCGCCCACTACGCTCGCTCACACGCCGTTACGTACGTAAAAATGCCCCAGGTAGGGTAGTTATTTTCTTTTTCTGGTACGCTATATGTACGGAAGAGAAAGCACAGCACGGCACGGCACACAGCCAGCAGCACCGCTCAAACAATGGACATGAAACCGAAAATTTCGGAAAGAAAAAAAAGAAACCCGTCCCTCTCACGTAATATTTTTCTGCACGATTGGAACACCTTGCACCGGTCCAAAAATAGAATATAAAAAACAGCAGAGATTTTCTCTCAGCCTCGTACGCCGCCCGCCCCTCTCGCGACTACCACGCCACCGATTCGGTGCGGGTAAAGCTTTCCTCTCTCTCTTGCCACAGTGATCCCCGTCGCCCGCCTCGCGTGAAGCTCGGTGTTCACCGTGGCTCTCGTTCGCTAGATCGACAATATTGGTGCTCAGACTGCGTAGCTCTCTCTGTGAACTTCAGCCCGGTCGCAAAAATAGCATCGCTTGAATCTTACTCTGCAATCCCGAACGATCCTTGTGGACTCGTACATACTCAATCGAATTATGCAGATCGAGGCCAGATAGAGCCCATTCATGCTTCCCTCGTGTCTTGAGGCACACGCGACGTCTAGGCACGAAAACGGCGACCGCGCTCCTTTCAACCCCACATCTACCCGCCAGCACCCGCTGACACCCGCGACGGCGCCGGGCTCGCCCGCGGTGCCGTGCTCCGAGTACACGCACGCACACGAAGCGAAAGTAGAAAACAGGAAAAAAGAACCGAAAGTGCCAGAAGAAATGGAGAAAACAAAGAACCGCTGGAAAGGTCCGGCAAGTATTAAAAGGAGGCGATTTTCAAGTGGGAGCTCTGAGAGGCCAGGGATGTACCAACCGAGCACGCTCAGAAAGTGAGATATCTGTAAGTAGTTCTACAAGGCGCCCGCGGGCGGCCTACGCCGCCCGCTACGCTCGCTCAGGATGGAAAAAAGTACATGAAATTATGCGAAGCGGACAGAAGTTCATGATTGAATGATATAGTTTTTTAATGATTGTAGTTGCCACCTGGCGACTTGATAATGCCAAGATTCCCGCCGCCATGCTTCAGGAGAAAACTGCTCGGGCGCGAAATAAGCTACACGTCGCGGATGTCGTACGTACGTACATGAGCTTCGCGTCGCGGGCGGTTTTCCGCCACGCTCGCTCACATGTCGTACATGCGTACATACCCCAGGTAGGGTACTTATTTTCTTCTTTCGATATGCTCTGTGTCTGTACTCGTATGTACGAAGGATAAAGCACAGCACGGCACAGCAACACAGCAAAAACATTAAAAATGAAACCGAAAAATTCTGAAAGAAATATAATCCCCGTCCCCTTTCGTGTAAGTATTTACTACCTGATTGGAACACCGTACACCGATCAAAAAGAAAGAAAGTAAAAAAGAAAAATCGAACAGCAGAGCTTCTCTCTCAGCTTCGTACGCCGCCCGCCCCTCTCGCGATCATCTCGCCACCGATTCAGTCCGTGTAAAGCTTTCCTCCCTCTCTTCCACGGTGAGCCCCGTCGCCAGCCTCGCGTGAAGCCCGGTGCTCACCGTGGACCTCGACGCAAGCTCGACAATGTTGGTGCTCATTCGGGGTACCTCCCTCTTGTGATTTTCAGGCCGGTCTCAAAAATAAGCACCGCTTGAATATTATCTTACAATCCCGAACGGCCCTTAAATACTCGTACGTATTCTATCAAAAATCACAAATGGAGGCCAGACAGAGCCTATTGATGCAACCTTCGTGTCTCGAGGCGCACGCGACGCCTCGGCACGAAAGCGGCGACCGCGCTCCTTGCAACTCCCCCTCTACCCGCCAGCATCCGCTGACACCCGCGACGGTGCCGGGTTCGCCCGCACAACCGTGCTCGGAGTACACGCACGCACACGAAACGAAAGAAGAAAAAAGGAAAGAAGGACTGCAAGTACGAAGAGCAACGGAGAAAACAAAGACCCGCTGGAAAGGTCCGGCAAGTAATAAAAGGAGGCGATTCCCAAGTGGGAGCTCTGAGAGGCCAGGGATGTACCAACCGAGCACGCTCAGAGATCGAGGTATATATTCTGAGTAGTTCTATACTACGATCAAGAGAACACCCCCCCCCCTGGGGACAAATTTCAGACCCGATTTCCTCCAAAACATAGGGGGGGGAGACACACACAACAAAATGGTGGCTTTGGAAATATTTCGTCGAGAAGGTTGCGTATAGACGCATCGCTCGTCGTACTTAGTACGCCCTCCCCGCTGTCGAGGAACCCAGCTTTGAAAATCGTCCGAGGGGTGTGTTATCTTAATCACCCTATTGCGGGGGTCCATAGTTAACGGGACCAAATTTTGTTAGTAAAAACACGTGAATATATAGTTTTTTATGACTGTTATATATAAGCTATTCCTCGATATTTTACCAAAATTATGTCTACTTGTATATATTTGTAAAATACTTACTTTTAGGTAATTTAATTGGTGATAAAAGCTACTTTTTTCCTTTTGGGTGGTGGTAGGATTCGAATAAAAGTCATTGGAAAAAAAATATAGAAGATTTACGTTTTAATTAGTTAAAAAAAATGTTCAGCCAACCGAGCTATACACCCTAAAAAGCTGTACACCATAGGTCCTGTTAAATATAGACCCCCGTAATAGTGTGATACGGTTCTTGTTTGTAGTTTGGGGGCACAGTTTGACGGAGGGTAATCAGAACTCCACGACGAACCCAAAGATCAGGTATTTTCCCATGTTTTACACTCCGTATTCGAGTCCTGATGTTCCCCCTAAATATCTAAATGTGACCGCTCTGTCCTAAATATGAGGACCGTTCTGATTGGCTATTAGTATGCAGCTTGTCCTTATATTTAGGGGCAGTTCTCTGTTCCTAGATATGAGGACGGTTTTGATTGACTATTAGTGTACAACTTGTCCTTATAATCTCTTGTCTCTTTATGTACGAGGACCGTTTTGATTGAATATTAGTATGCAGCTTGTTCTTATATATATAGGGACAGAGTGATATTACTTAAATACATACCGGTGTATATACAGTAAGAGTACCGAGTCTACCACCTAGATTTCTCGTTCCTCTTTTCACATTTCGCATATATTCGTTCGAACTTTAGAACTCAAAACGCGCACTTGTTTTTGTTGTTTTTTTGGTCAGGAGCTAAAAAAAATGGAGAAATGAAAATGTTACCCTTTTTTTTTTCGTGTGTTCGTTCTTTTCATTTTTCGAATCCAACAGGCGGCAGTGGAGCGCAAGAAAGAGGACGCTTCGAGAGAAGAGCAGGAGCAGATCAGCCGCTGGTCGAGCACGCTGTCGAAGGTGTTGGACCTGAGATGCGATGGCGTTACGGACGAGGCCGTGTGGAAGGAGGTGGGTGGTGGGTGATGGTGGCCGGAGACAGGGGTGAGGGTCAGGGTGTACAGCTGGAGTATTTAATAATAGCACTGCTTGTAATGCACGTGTGTCGTGCACACCCGTGCGTGGAAGTGGTTCCGAACGGCGGAAGCACCCCCCCCCCTATAATATGGCAGCCCCGCATTGCTTCCTGTGGCTGATGCTGTATGTAGTCGTCATTTGTTCTGCGATACCTTTCCCCTTTCAGGTCCATGTAATTGGGCCGACGAGCCTTATACGGACGAAACTTCCGCCGGCGAAAATGAAACCGACGAAACCTATACCGACGAAGATTACGCAGACGAAAATGAAGCTGACAAAAATGAACACACGATGAAACTTAACACAGACGAAAATTAAATCGACAAAAAATGGACCGCCGCAGATCCTGTCGGAAGACTTTCGGCTCTCTCTTCCGATCACGCCCTACCGACCGTTCGACCCGGCCGACGTGGAGGAGGGAAGGAGGCGCGTCATGTACGGCGTGGAGGGCATGGTCTCCGACACCGAGTCCCTCACGGTGAGAAGGCGATCGGAGGTTCCTCTTTTTGCTTTGGCCTAGATGCGCCTCGCTTTGCTTCGATGCGCTTCGCTGTGCTTCTGGAAGGTCCTAGAAGGTTCTATTCGTTGCGCTTGGCTTTGGAGTGTTAGCGGCGAGTGTTGCAGTGTTGAGAGTGTGTTGAGAATATCCCGGCTTTGGGGGTGTTGAGGTGTTGTGGAGTGTTGGGAGTCGAGGGGAGTGGAGGCAAAAGGTGACTGCATTCGCGATTCGCGGCTCTCACTCGGTTGACGGTGGTTCACGGCGTGTTGTGTACGGTGTGCGTTTCGTGTTTTTTTATTCCCATGTGTTTTTGGTTTCAGTGTTCGGCTATGTTCAGTTGTATTTTGTTCGGTTTTTATTACGGGGGACCATAGTAAATGGGACCAAGTATTGTTGGTAAAAATAGGAAAATACATAGGTTTTGGTGTGCACCGTAGGTCCCTATTTACTTTGGCCCTCCGTAATAGCTTTGTGTGGAGTTTATTGCTTGCTTCTTGTTCAGATTTTAATTTTGTTTTTATTGACCGGGACCTTGCCCTGCGCCCCCCCCCCCCCCCCCCCGCGTATACCTGGTATAGGAGATGTGCATCACCATGGCCGAAAAGTGCCGGAAGAGAGCGGAGGGTGGGGGGGGGAGCAAGGCGGAGGGGGCGGGGGGAGGGGGTGTCGGCGACGATGATTCGAGCGAGAGGCCTCGGGTGCACCTTAAGTGTTGCATAGGCTCGGGAGATCTTATGTTTTCGGCTGATGAGGGAATCATGTGCGTCTTCAACATGTACACTGTGGACTCTAGGTGAGCATGAGAGGGGGACTGGGGGGGGGGGGGGGGGGGGGGGGGGGGGGGGGGGGGGGGGGGGGGGGGGGGGGGGGGGGGGGGGGGGGGGGAGGGGGACGTAGTCATTTGTTGCATGCCTTCGTCATTTGGCCTTTGACCACGTATCCCTTTCGAGAGGGGGGGGGGGGGGGGGGAGGAGGGAAGGGAGGCTGGCTGGGCGGAGGGAGGGGGAGGGGCTTCCTCCAAGGCCGACGTGTCTAGTGACTACTGATGACAGCGGCACGTGCGCATGCAGGTGGCATGGGTGATCTGTGTTTTGGTGTCTGTTCTCACGTAGGCGTGTGTGAACGGTGTACGGTGTTGCTGCGTGCTTTTGGAGGGGCGCAGAGATCCCGTACGGATGCTTTTCACACGAACGCTTTTGTGTGTTGTGGCCAAAAACATGAAGTTATGAACGGAAACGTGTTGAGCACCTGGTGCGAAGCAAGAACGACGGCAAGGGCCGCGACTCGGCGCTCGTTTCATTCGAAGAGTTGGGTTTGCGGGGGACAAGTTTTTTTTTCGTCGGTCACACATACCAGGTAGCAAGAAAACCGTCGTGAGTCTGTTTTCTCTGTCTCATAAAAGCCCTGTGCTCGCTCAGGCTCACGAGCGCCAATTGCGCTGCGACAGAAACGAAGAAAACTCAAGGGGCTTGTTTCGATGACCCTTGACCAGTCGTCTTCTATATGCATGGGATGAGTGCCCCCCCCCCCCTCCCTCTCTTACCTGGTAGATAGATAGGTTGGGTTGGCGTCGGTCGGCGACGACGCTGTAGAACACGCCTCTCACTGCGTGAGCTAGACCGTCAGGGTACCGTTTTTTTTTTTTTTTTTTTTGGCGGTTACCACGGCTGGCGGTCAAGTTATAGACCATTTTTGTGCGGGGAGAACCTTCCCTCCGCACAAGGGGGATGCTCGTATCACGTAGTGTGTATATGGTGAGGCACCCACGAGGCATTTACCTAGTAAACCCATTGCTGTCTCTGGAAGTGGCCACACCAGAATTAAATCAATTCATTGACGCTGTCATCCGTATGCAAGAAAATTCGCCGCTAAAGCGGTTCTTAGTAGGATGCAGCTTACCCTTCATGCGACTCGCCCAACACCTCACGGCGCTTCGCGCTTGGTGCAAACAATGTCTGCCTGGTCGGTGAAAACCCGACGTGCTCCGTCCCGGCATTGTAGCGACGTGAGGGCCTATGACCATACGACTACGGCCATGCATGATGATGACTATACCCCCCCCTCTCCCCCCCCTCTCACGGCGCTTCGCGCTTGGTGCAAACAATGTCTGCCTGGTCGGTGAGAACCCGACGTGCTCCGTCCCGGCGTTGCAGAGATGCGAGGGTCTACGGTCATACGACTACGGCCATGCATGATAATGAGTACACCCCACCCCCCTACGCCCCCCCCCTATCCCTTCCTCCCCTTCCACTACCGCTTGGTGCAAGCAATGCCTGCCTGGTCGGTGATAACCCGACGAGCTCCGTCTCGGCATTGTAGGGATGCGAGGGTCTATGATCATACGACTACCGCCATGCATGACAGTGAGTACACACCACTCCCCTACGCCCCCCCCCCCCCCCCCCCCCCCCCCCCCTAATCTTCCCTACCCTCCCACTACCACGCCCTGCAACCCTCCGACGCCTCCCTACCCCCCCCCCCCCCCCACTCCCTATCCCCCTCCCCTGCCCCCTCAACCGAGTGTATATTGTTCCTTTCTCCCCCCTCCCCAACCAGTGTATGGTTCGTAACTCATCCACGCGCTGCTACCCTGGTGTGCGGACGTTTTTTTTTTTGCCCGTCTCGCGATGCCGGACGCGTGACTTCTTTCTGTGGGGCGGATGATCGACGAACGACTGGTAATCGGGTCGGTGGGTGGGTGGATCGGTGGTTGAGCTTCTCAGCGAGTTCGGGTCCCCCCTGGAGATTGAGAAGAGCGGAATGCTTAGAGCGGGCTTCACGGACGACGGCAAGCTGGACGAGCTGGAGATGATGTTCGACGGCATCGCGGTGCACCAGCAGCTGCAAAGGGCGATGGGGGTGAGTAACTATCTGGCTCTGCTTGATTTTGTTTTTGCTGACTCGCTCGCTTGGTTGGTTGGTTGGTTGGTTGGTTGGTCGGTCGGTCGGTCGGTTGGTTGGTTAGTTGGTTGGCTGGTTGGTCGATCGGTCGGTCGGTTGGTTGGTTAAGTCGCTCGCTGGCTCGCAGGTTCGCTTGCTCGCTCGATTTTTGTTTCATTTTATCGTTTTTTTTGTTAGCCTCCACAGCGAAGTTGATACTTGACAAGCCACAACTTGCACGTCTCCGCTCGCTCTGAGGAAGCGGAAGGAGCGAGAGTATTTCCCCCCACGCAAGTGTAGATGGGGCGAGAGTCTGATCCCGAAAGAGGGCGGAGCGGAGTCCGAGCCCGAGAGTCTGGAGTCTGAGCCTGAGAGTCCGGGCCCGAACACAAGCCGGACCCCCCCCCCGCCCGCCCCTGTCCGCCGGCGGGATGAGCACAAGGATGCGGGCAATCCTCGGCGGGCACGATGGTAGTAGATTGACCTTGCCGGCGTGTTGCGTTGTTGTATATCGGCGGCGGTGGTAAACTCCCGGTCATGCGAGCAACTGACGAGCCACCGATGATGCCTTTCACTCGTCTTGTACCTGGCACTTGCCTGATTCTGATACTGCCTGCTACGTGGTGTGCTTGGCGGTCAGATCAACAACACATGGTGTGTGTGTGTGAATGAGCCATCCGGACTGTGCGATGCAGATGCGTGGAGGCAGCGATATTTTCGACGACACATGGACGCCGTTGACCGGAACGTGTCGGGATTCGCTGACCCCACTCCCCCCCCCCTGCTTTCCTCCCCCCCCCCCCCCCCCCCCCCCCCCCCCCCCCGGACTACGGCCATGCATGATATCGAGCACACCCCCGCCCCCCCACCCAACGCGCCCACTCACCCCCTCTCCTCCCACCCCTCACACCCCTTCCCTCCCCCCCCCCCCCCCCAACCTCCCGCTCTCCTTCCCTCCCATTCCACTGCCTCACTAACCCCCCCCCTCCCGGAGGCGCTTGGTGCGAGCAATGTCTGCCTGGTCGGTGCAAACCCGAAGTGCTCCGTCCCGGCATTGTAGGGATGCGAGGGTACATGGTCATACGACTACGGCCATGCATGAGATCGAGTAGATCTCTCCTATCAAGTACACCAAGTACACCACCCCCCGGAGGTCTATTTTCACACGACTGCGACCATGCATGACATGAGTACACTCCGTCTTGAAAAGGGATGCGTGGTCTACGGTCAAATGACTAAGGCAAGCAACAAATAGGTACCTTCCCCCCCCTCCCGCCAACGCCAGTTTTTCAACCCACCCACTCACCCCCCCTTACCCCCCCCCCCCGCCGTCAATCCCCAACCCCCTTCCGCCCCCGCCTCTTTCGCAGTGCAACCCCAGTGAGCTCCAGGCTCGCGTCTCGGGCGTTGGCTCATAGGCGAGGTATGGCTCGCACAACCATGTTATCAAGTATCAAAAATTTCTATGTGAAATATGCCAAAAGGGAAAAGGGAGGGTGGAAAAGGGAAAAAAAGCGAAGCGCAGATCCGGTAGATGTGTGTGGGGAGGAGAGGGGTTGAAAGAGCAGCTTCCCCGGACAGGCAGGACACGCAAACCCAAACCAGGATGCAGGACAAAACCAGGATAGGACAGGAGATAGTTGGCTTGGTTGTCTGTTGTCGTCGGGAGGGGAGCGAGGGAGAGGGGGGGGAGATGACGGTGGCGGCGGCGGGGCGGGGCGGGGGGGGGCGCTTTGCTTGGACTGGCGGAGAGAGGGGGGTAGGGGGCGGGAGAGCTTGTCCACGCTAGTATGTGGAGGACAGCGACGATCGGTAGCCGCGCTCGGTTATCTTGTGCGCCGTAGCTTACTTGCTTGCTTGCTTGGAAGGGCCATTGTCGCCCCTCTAGAGAAAAATGGAATTGTCGGATTGGAGGATTGATTCGTGGAAATGTCGGGTCTGGAGGTTATTGCGGCCGCGGTCATGCGTTTTTGCTTTGTTCATGCTCTTTGGGTTGACGCGGGCTTGGTGTGCAAGTGTATGCTCTGTGATACGATAGGTACGTATGATTTTTATGCGGGCGGTGTCTTTCGATGGATGCGAGTGATCAATCGACGGCGTGCTGATGGTGATTGTGCTCGAAGCTCTACTCACGGGGGGGGGGGGAGGGGTAGGGGGTACTTGATATCATACATGGCCGTAGTCGTATTTATTTTCCGGCGTGGCCACTTCCACAGACAGCAACGGGGGGGGGGGGGGGGGGGGGTACTCACTTGTTGCTTGCCTTAAATCATTTGACCATTGACCACGCATCCCTTTCGAGACGGAGCAAGGGGGGAGGGGGACCACGCACCCTTTCGAGACGGGGTGGTTTTGGCACGATGCGCGTGCTTCGCTGCTGGGTTGGTTGGTGTGCTCGTGGTGTAGCCTGTAGTACGAAGTACAACTCCGTCCCCAAACCTAGAAGGAAAAGGTGGTGGTGCCGGGGGTCGGTGATATTGTGGTATCTACCTTGATGTTTGGGGACGGGTTGGTATATATTACGCTGTCTGGTACGTTTTTATTTTCTGTGTTTGTGTGTGTATGGGCAGGCCGCACGGCGGGCAAGTTTTGTGCACCACAATTTTTTTCTTCTTGTTCTTGTTTCTTTTTTTCTTCGTTTTCGGTGTTTCCCTCTTTCTTTCACACCAGTACGTGATACTTGCTGGCGTTTGTTAGGACATAGAATCGGGTTTTGTTTTTGAACGTTTCCAGCTCGCTCGTTTGTTGCTTTTTTTTTTGGTCTTGTCTGCTTGTTTGTTTTTTATTTTTTGTTCGTTCACTTCTAGACTGTGGAGAGGGCGTGTAACGATTGTGTTGAAAAAATCACCGACTGACTTATGTTGTACTGCTTTGCGTACTTACGTACGTACGTGCGGCCTACGTACGTATGGTAGCTATTTTTTGCTGTCTTTCATGCGCTTACGTGAGGCTACTTCGCGTGGGGTGCAGCAGTGCCCCGTATCCCCGCGGTTGCCTACACCGCATATGAAAACCTACGCCCAAAATATACACCTGGTACGAAGTATATACTAAGAAGGCGAACACCTAGGACTCCTAGCTGAGATTCAGAGGAAAACAAGAAACTCGGGAGCCGTTAGACCTGAAATTACCGCATGCAGTGCGGAACGCGCCCATTCTAAAATAAAAAAATCCAGCGCTGGGCCAGCTTTCCTGTTTTTTGTGCCGGGGTGTCCTGGGTCGCTGTTGTTGTACGATACCTGGTACCAATTTAGGCGGAAATTTTAGGACCGTTTGGTCGGTGGTGCCATATTTTCTCCGATGACCCCTTGTACTTCCGTCCAGAGTACGTACGCACGATAATAATAGTGGTTAAGAGCGCAGAAAACGAACTTGTGCCTATACCGCAAGCAGGGCACGCTGTATGCTGCGTTCTTGGTGTTTAGTTTGTCCGGTCGAGTCCACTGCTGTCTGCAGTGACTTCACTCATGGTATCGCGAAGGGTTGAGTCCGGGGTGCGTGCCTATATTTTTGTATGTTCGTGCCTTCTTTTTTTTTTTCTTCTTTTTTTTTCTTGTTCTTGGCTATTTTTTTCCCCGAAAATGGTTTTTTTTGTGTGTTTCGTGTTTTGGCGTTCACCGGTAGGTTCTTGTAGCCTTTTATTTCGGTGCGCGTTTACTTTGTTCTTGTTGTTTTTTCCCCCCCCCATGCCGGATCTTGCGTTTAAAAACGAGGAGAGAACGGGGAGGAGAATGAGTGGAGGGGGAATACACGAATAGTCATTAGCCATAAAACGTTGCACGAGATTTGAACAGCATTTATTAATAGCAGGATAACAAGTCTTGTTTCGTGACCCACGAACGGATGTACTGGCATAGATATAAAGCAAATCGACAATATGCTGTTATTGTGAGTACGGCAGTGACAGATGCGTGGGTCATGAGACAGAACGGAGATTATTCTTTGATAATATAATTTGTCGTCTTTCTTGCCATGCCATGCCGAAAAAAAATGATCAGCATAAACTTGAACACCGATTCCGATTTTCTAGAGCTGTGAGTCGGCCCGACTTAAGTCGCCAGCTAGTTACTAGTCCAGACTGAATATTCAGTCGTGTCCGGGAGGTGCCGATTATCCGACTTGTTATTGGGTTTCATTTTTAGGAAGGATTGTTGCATGCGCAAGGAAACATCTAATATTTTTGGGCCGGGGGTCCTCTCGGCCGGGGACGGGACTGATTTTGGCTTCGCTTATTATCACCCAGCTCGCCTGTGACTGAAGTCGGCAAGTCAGTTGGTCGTCAGCTGGCTTGGCCAGCCGACATAGTCGCCAGCCGATTACCGACTTATACTTCAGTGATTGATAGTTGGTTAGCGACACCTACCGGGACCACTCTGGGCTGAATATAAGGACCGTTTACGCACAAAACATGAAGACCAAGCGGTCGTTGTAGTTGTTATTAGCCGTGAAATCTGCCGACTCGAGGCTCTACCGATTCTCTTGTAGCAGGCGTTGGTATTGTTGTTCGTGGTCTAAAGGGCAATCGACCGCTCATCTATTACGGGGGACCATAGTAAATAGGACCAAAATTTGTTATTTATTAGTAAAAAGAGGGAAAAATATACATAGGTTTTTGTGTGTACCGTAGGCGCTATTTACTACTGCTGCGGTCCTCGGTAATAGTCATCCGCTATCTACCTACAGCACAGCAGCGGCGTGTGTACCCATTTCAAGACCCATCAGGTTCAAGGCCGTCCATACTCATAGCAGATACAAGACCAGGTAAAGAATCGGCTCGGTCAGGGGGGGGGAAAGACTGCTTGAAATTATAAACGGGTCCTTTGTTTTCAGTAGTGAAAGTTGAGACCACACTATTAATAAGAGATAATACCACGTTTTTGGGCTCGTCATGGGACGTGTCTCAAAATGGGTACACCTCCGTGTGTACCGCTATGTACGTAGGTATTCCCCGGTTTTGGGACCCGTTTATCCGGGTACTCTTGTTTTCTCTTAAGTGGGTCTTACAAAGAGAAAAAAACGACCCCACACCCAACACACCCAAAAAGTTCACAATGTCAAAATGAAAACCAAAGCAGTGCGGCGAGATTTCGGGACGAGCTTTGACGAAAAAACCGTTTCTTGCTTTTTCAAAGTGGGTCTTAGTGTACCCCCCCCCCCCCACCCCTGTCTGGGTGTCTCGAAAACGGATACGTAGGTGGGCGTCGATTTTTTTTGTTGCGTGCACCTCTGTCGTCTACTATAATACTACAAACGGAAAGCCCAGCATGAAATACCGATCTGAATGTTTACAATTTCGAGATGAGACAAAAAA
>JASSKH010000027.1:6087749-6207749 GCA_031763025.1 Macrocystis pyrifera
GGGGAGACCATAGCCAATGGGACCTACGGTACACACAAACACCCACATGTTTCATGTTTCCATTTTTTTTACTATTACGGGGGGGGGGACCATAGTAAATAGGACCGAATATTGCTGTTACGGGGGTCCATAGTTAACGGGACCAAATTTTGTTAGTAAAAATAGGAAAATATATAGGATTTTATGTATACCATAGGTCCTATTAACTACGGTCCCCCGTAATAGTAAAAATAAGTAAATATATAGGTTTTTATGTACACAATAGGTCCTATTTTCGATGGACCCCCCCCGTAA
This sequence comes from Macrocystis pyrifera, assembly GCA_031763025.1. Taxonomy (NCBI): domain Eukaryota; class Phaeophyceae; order Laminariales; family Laminariaceae; genus Macrocystis; species Macrocystis pyrifera. The sequence goes on from JASSKH010000027.1 coordinate 6,088,044, forward strand.
TAACAATATTTGGTCCTATTTACTGTGGTCCCCCGTAGTAGTATTACGGGGGTCCATAGTTAATAGGACCTACGGTACACACAAAAACCTACATATTTCCCTACTTTTAGTAACAATATTTGGTCCTATTTACTATGCCCCCCCCCCGTAATAGCTTTTGGCGCCAAAACGGGACTGCAGTCCTGAAAGGGTAAAGTTGATGTATCGAAAAAGTTCGATTCGTACGATGTACATTAAAAATAAACTTCGATATAAACACGATGCATCGGGGATTTTCGATGTTTCGATGTTCTGCTGGGTGCTTCGAAAGTGTGTCGATATATTCCGATATCATATATCGAAAAAAAATCGATATGATACCCCTCACTATAGTAGCACACACACTCTCACACACCCATTGTTGCATGCCTTTTGCTTCACTATTGTCACCTCGCGATACGCACGCGTCTTCTAAGATTGCGAAGCAGAGACCGACGCTCACGGACAGGACCCCCACGAAGCGAGGGGGGTCGGGGGCGATGGTGAAGCGGGGGCAGGGTCGTCGTCGGCTTCGGCGGCCGCTGTTGCCGCCGCAGCCGCGGCGGAGGCGTTTAAGGCGGGGGCCGGGGCTGCGGAGGTTGCGGGCGGAGAGTGCTTGTGGGAGCCGATGGTCCGCCATTACTTCCATATGAATCTCAAGGTAGGTGGACCTGCTCGCTCAAGGTGGTGGTAGGGTGGGGCGGGAAGGGGTAGTGGGGGTGGCTGCTGGTATTGGGAGGGTTGGGTGGTGGTGGTGGTGGTGGTGGTGGCTCCCGCAACCAAGGGGAGGAGAGGCGCGCGGCGGTAGCTTGTTCCTCGTCGCGGGAGGGCGCCGGCTTCTGAAGGAAGTTGTAGGGTGATATAGGCGCGATAGGGTTGTGGTCGCGTTGCTGTGTAGAGTTTTTTCCTTCGAAGGCGAGGGATGGGCCAGGTTTCCGGAAGGCGTTTCTTTTCCGGCGAGCGGGGGGGAGCGACAGCTGTTGTTTGCAGCTCGTGAAGAAAGAAAGCCGGTAAAAATTTACGCGGTAGAGGAAGAGACTGTCACCGCTGCTGGCCCTCTGGTTTAAACAAATACCAGCGGCGAGCAGTTGGCTCCACTATCTACACAGGTTGCTTTTTTGTATATACTTGAATAGTCTGGACCTTTCTCCTCGGAAAAAAAAAAACGATTCGGGGGGGTTGGTTGGTCGCCCCCCCCCCCCCCCCCCCCCCCCCCCCCCCCCGACTGCTACTCCAACTCTTGGGGGCCTTGTCACATAGCGACCACCAGTTAATTATTTTTTATGAAATACAATTAAAATTGGTAGGGATGTGAGATTTCGCTTACTATAAGTGGCCGACTATTTGTAATTAGTCGCCGACTATTAGTTGTTAGTTGGCTATTAATAGGCATTTACAGTTAATTGAGTGCGGTAGTTTGCGGAGTTACCTCCGCGTCCTTGTATCTGACTGGCGCGTTTTCAGTGTTTGGCCAAGGCTCGAAAATGTGTTTTCTGTTGGTGCGTAAAAAGCTTGCGTCGCTATATATATACTCGACTATCGCGGAGGCCCACAGTAGTCATAGAACCCACGATGGAATAAAAAAGACAGAATATCGCCCTTATGTGTACGTACCGTATTTTTTTCTCACTGCTGTGTTTCCTCCGTCGTAATAAGTAGCCGTGAACTACAGGCAAAGCGTTCCTTACTCCATGCCACAGCAGTTGAAGTAGGCGATATGCCGTACGCGTTTGTTTTATCGCGTCAAAAACCATTTGTGGAGTCCGTGGCCGCCTGTTGGAGTATGCCATCGGTAGTACGTGAGCTACGTTGTGTCAGAACCGTTCCTGGCGTCGTCAACCGCTAGATATTCTGTGTGCAGTGTGTGTGGGCGTCATATTTGGGTATATGCACATATACACCGCCTCCGTGTAAGTGTAAAACCCATCTGCCTGTCAAACCTCGAACCGAAGGGACATTTTTTTTGCAAGTGAAGGAAGACTCCGACCCTACAGTAGGCGGAGAGTTAGCGAGAGCCGGCGAGAGTCAATGGAGGGGGGGGGGGGGGCAGCACTGTGATGTTTGTTCCGTGCACTCCGTCCGTTTGGTCAACCTCCTCTCAGGTGGTGTAGTTCCCTCTGTGTGTGAGGCTTGTGCTGGAGAATGGTTTTCGATGCGCGGAGACTTGCATCGCCTTGGTCGAAGTTTTCGTTTTTATGTGGAGGCGTTCCGACGAGATTCCTTCTGGGGGCGCCTTTCGTGTGTCTGTTTTGCCCATTGTCCAACTTCTGTGGCGTATTTTCGACGTATGTCGTTATACGCTTTCGCTTTGCGACGGCGAACAGGAGGAGGTGGAGCAGCAGCGGGCGGCAGGGCTTGGAAGCGCAAGCGTGGGCTCGAGCGAGGCTGCGGAGCTCGAAGAGGAGGTGATGAATCACGTCCGACAAGTAAAAACCAGAAATATAACTTGTTATGGTGCACTCCGAAGACCCCCGAGTACGATTTCGAAAACAGCTGTTGGTGGCACAGGATGTTGACCGGCCGAGTGCGCCGAGTACCTTTCAGCAGTATTCAGCCACGTGCCTTCGATGAAGAACGGAGGGAGTGAGTCGAACTGGGGCGACTTTTGTCGTATTTAAGCACGCTGTCGTATTCTATTACGGTGTCGTATGCCAACACGTTGTCGTGTGTTAAGCCATCGGCACTTGGTCATTTCCTCGACAGCAACAAGAGCAACATGCTCTGTGACCGCTTGTCGCTGGGGTGAAGGAATGTGGCCGTGCAGCATGCATGTCTGCGTGTGACTCGGAGTACCCACTCACAGGCGGTTCTTACTAGGATGCGGCCAACCCTTCATGCGACTCGCCGAACACCTCACGGCGGTTCGCGCTTGGTGCAAGCATTGTCTGCCTGGTCGGTGAAAAAACCCGGCGTGCTCCTTCCCGGCATTGTAGGGATGCGAGAGGGTCTATGAGCATACGGCTACGACCATGCATGATGTCGAGTACACTCCCCCGCGGGTGCAAGCTCTGTCTGACGTTTCGAGTGCTCGTGCCCGACGACGATGACGGCAGGCCCTTCGCCACGCGAGAGCCCTCAAGAGGCGGCAGGACAAAAAGCGGCGTCAGAAGGAAAAGAAGCAGAGGGCGTCGGCGCGAAAATTCAGGAGGCGGCTGAACAAAAGGACAGCGCCCGGCAGCACGATGAGGTGAGGAGCACGGCAAAATCGGTAAAACACATACGTACGCACGCATGCACAAACGAGGGGCGGCCCTAGAGACCCACCCCACGCCTCCTGTCCTTAACGTTAATGATGTGTCGTCACACGAGCGAAAAAAAAAAACCCAAAGCTACCCCCCCCCCCCCCCCCCCCCCCCCCCCCCCCCCCCCCCCCCCCCCCCCCCCCATCCCTCATTGTGGTCGTTGTCGGCATGGTTGCGTTTGACTTTGTAGCAGTCATTCGCATTTTTTTTTGTCTTTTTGTTTATTCTGTAGGTTTACCTCCCCCCCATATATTATATACCTGGTATACGTGTATGGGTTGGGTTGGCATCGGTGGGCGACGACGCTTTAAAAACACGCCCCCCACTGCGTGAGCTAGACAATCAGGGTACCGTTTTTATTATTATATATTTTTGCTGGCGGTCGAGTTGGATCATTTTTGTGCGGGGAGAGCCTTAACTCCCTACAAGGGGGATGATCGTATCACAGTGTGTGTATCGTAAGGCACCCACGAGGCGGTTACATAATAAACCCATTGCTGTCTCTGGAAGTGGCCACACCAGAACATGAATCAAATCATTGACGCTGTCATCCATATGCAAGAAAGTTCGCCTCAAAAGCAGTTCTTGGTAGGATGCAGCTCACCCTTCATGCGACTCGCTCCAGACCTCACGGCGCTTCGCGCTTGGTGCAAGCAATGCCTGCCTGGTCGGTGAAAACCCGACGTGCTCCGTCCCGGCATTGTAGGGATGCGAGAGTCTACGGTCATATGACTACGACCATGCATGCTAATGAGTACAGCCCCCCCCCCCCTCCTCCCCTCCCCCCTCCGCCGCCATGTTCTGGACGTGGCCATACCAGAAAACAAATCACGTAATTCGACGCTTGTCATCCGTATGCAACTCCGCCTCACACGCGGTTCTAAGCAGGATGCAGCTACCCCTTCTTGCGACTCGCCGAACATCCGACGGCGCTTTGCGCTTGGTGCAAGCAATGCCTGCCCGGTCGGTGAAAACCCGACGTGCTCCGTCCCGGCGTTGCAGGGATGCGAGGGTCTACGGTCATACGACTACGGCCATGCGCGACATGAACCCCCCCCACCTCGTTGTCGTCGTTGTCGAAAGCGTCGCCGCCGATGTTGTACTGTACGAGTATTTTGCACATTGTTTTTGTCTTGTGTTGTTTTGGTGGGTTCACACCTGCTGTCGTTTCCGTTGTCTTTGTCGTCGGTCTTCGCCGTAGGTCGTCGACACCTTGTGTGTGTGTGTGTGTGTGTGTGTGTGTGTGTGTTTTTTTTTTTTTTCTGTAAGTCAAATTCCCCCCCGTCCCGTCTCCCACCCCCCCCCCCCCCCCCCCCCCCCCGGTTTTTTTGGCGACAACAGGGGAAGACGGAGGAGGAGACGCTGGCGTCGAAGCGGAAGGAGGTGGTGCGATTGCGGAGAAAGGCGGAGGAGGACCGGAGGGTGGGGCTGTTTTCCGCGTGCAGGGCCGGCTCTGTCAACGAGGTGAGGGGGGGGGGGGGGGGGGGGGGGGGGGGGTGGGCACGGACGCGTTGTGCGCGTCGAAGTTTGACCCCCGTGTTCGGCAGCCGCTTTCCGCTTTGTTTGTTTGCGATGGTTGTCCGGACCATGGGGATATTCTATACCACACCGTGGTAATGGTGGTGTTGGTATTGGTGGTGTGGGTGGTGGTGGTGGTGGTGGTGGTGGTGGTGGTGGTGGTGAGGGTGTTACTAATAGTTGGTGGTATTGGTGATGTTGGTGTTGTTATTGTAGTTGGTGGCATTGACGTTGGTGGTGGTGGTGGTGGTGGTGGTTATTTCTTGGTCGTAGTTGGTGTTGTTGTTGTTGTTTTTTTTTTTTTTGGGGGGGGCGTACTCATTTGTTGCTTGCCTTAGTCATTTAACCATTGACCACGCATCCCTTTCGAGACACAGCACCTGTTTGGGGGGGGGGGGGATCTTTCACGCCCCTCTAAGGAGCCGGAGGTCTGCGACCGTCCTACCCTTGTCTCGTTTTTTTTTTTTTTTTTTTTTTTTTTTTTTCTCCAGTCGCCCGTGCGAGTGATGGGTAGCAGGTGCTCATGTGACTTGAGAGCGACTATGGGCGTTCTTTTCGACGACTGCTACGTAGGGTTGTCGGCGCGCCGGAGTTTCGCTTGCTGGGCGTTCCGGAAAAAAAAAAAAAAAAAAAAATGGTTTTGTTTTCTAAATTAAGGACTCACCGGCACACTGATATCCGCAAGGTTTACATTAATTTGGGCGATAATATTAGTACCCGTTCAGACACACATTAACATGAAGACCAAGCGGTCCTTTTACTTCCGCCTAGAGCTCGTAGTTAATTTGTACTATTAATAGTGATAGTATTATTATTGTACCGTTTGGCCTCCAACGACATCCAGGCAGCGCGAGCTGCAACGTTGATCGCTCGCAATCATTCCCCGAAAGAAGAAAACCAGGGAAAAAAAAAAAAAAAAAAAAAAAAAACAAAACACAGCGGTACGAGCATTATCTTTTTCGCGTGGTCTGACGGTGTGCATTTTATATTTGCATGCTACACTGCTGTGGTGGCTTTTGCCTTCGTCGCCCACCCGGGGGAAAGGCGCCAGCAGAGAGCCCGCGAACGGGCGCCGCGCAAACTGTCTCAAGATTGCTGCGCACGTCGATCAGATGACGACCTACGATTTCTACTGCCGTGGATCATTTAGATCCTAGCCTGCCGTTCTTAGGCGTTGTGCAGAATCTGTTTGAAGTACAGATCCAACCCAGGAAACACATCCTACAGCATGTAGACCGTGCGGCTTATACGGCTCCCACGCGGCAATACGAGCTACCGTGGATCACAACATATGAGGGATATATTATTAATAGTGTACAGTATTTACGGGGGACCATATTACATAGGACCTACGGTACACACAAAAACCTATATATTTCGTTTTTTTTTTTTTTTTGCTAACAATATGTGGTCTTATTTACGATGCCCCCCCGTAACATAGTGTCTGGCCTGAAAGGTCTAGAACGCGAGGATGGGAATCGATGAGTCTGTCCGGGATGTGGTCGGATGGTGCGATCGATTGACGTTTTCTCCTCCTCGTTGAAACCGCATTTCCCCTTTCTCCAGGTGCGACTGATGCTTGGGACGGGACTGGTCCGGTGCCAGGAGAGGGAGAGAGGGAACGGGCAGTCGGGGGCGTCGCTGCTCCACGCGTGCGTGACTAGCTTCGCCCGGAGCCCCGAGGACGCTCCCCAGCTGAAGGAGGTGGCGATTGGCCGCCTGAGCATAGCGGCGGTGAGAGGTTTTGCCCGTTTACCTGACCTCCCCCTCCCCCCCCGCCCCTCCGCCCCTTCTTCGTGCCTGGTTTATCGCTCGCCTGAGCATGAGTTTTGGTGTGTTGTATACTAGGGTTTGGTTTTGTTGTGTTTCACATGAACACGTTATGTCTGTGTGAATACAGCAGCAAGCCTGCTGGGGGGTGTCTATACCGACCGACGTATTGTGTGCTGGTTCTTCCTGCTGTAAGTGAAGAAGAGCAAGGTCGGTGGCCACAAAACTATGCGAGACAGAGAAAAATACATGGTAATTTTTACCTGGTGCCAGGCGGTCGTTGTTGTTTCGTCCGTAATGTTGTCGTATTTTTGTACGTTGCTTTTGTCCTGTTTTTCGTTTGGCGGGCTTGTCTGGGGGGCTCTCCCTGCGGCGCGCTCCGCTAGAGAGCTGGCGGGCGTGTTGCCGCCGGCCGAGGTTGGACATCCTGTGTTTTTCGCTGGCAGCGTGTTTATACGCCCGCTGTCTCGTGCGCGGCGGGCAGGCAGACCTCTGGCGTTGGCAAGGGCAGCCAGCCTTGCTCTGATACGTGTATGATATACATGCTTGGGTTCGTTATTGATTGAGAGGGTCTGCGTCCGTCTTTTCTGGTGCATCGGCGGAACTGCGACCGTTTCGTGTGTTCCACTCGTCACATACTCCACGATGTACGTACATGGTTCGTCTAGATCCTAACCTGCCGTTTCGAGATTTTTGTGCAGGATCTGTACACGTAAGTACACGGATCCAAGCCATGAAACATGTCCTTACGGTAGTTCATGCAGATTTTTCGGCTCCCGCCCAGAAACATGAGCTGGACCACACCGATCAAGAGTGTATGTACACGGCCTGAATGATCTAGGTCATCAAGTGGGAATGAGTTTATCTTGTCTGGAAAGGTTCGAATGGCAGTGAAACGGTAGTAACACAGCGCTCAGCTGACGGTGCCTGCCCGTGTCGTGCGTACTTCAGCGGACGCTAGCGAATTGAACGTCGTTTTAATTTGTGGAAGACGGTGTGACGCACCCCACGCCCCCCCCCCCCCCCCCCCCCCCCCCCCCCCCCCCCCCCCTGTCCCGCCTCCTCCTTGTCGCAGATGATCCTAGCTGGCGTTGACCCTGCCGTGGATGCCGGGGCGGTGGACTCGGCGGGTCTTACGGTGTTGCATAGAGTGGCGGAGGCGTTGGATATGCCGTACCTCGCGCTCCTCCTGGAGGAGAGACAGAAATCGCAAGGTGGGTTATAGAGCTATAGACTATTGATAGATTTGCAACCACGTTTCGATGTTTAACTTCAATACCAATAGCACGCTCGATCGAGGTGTCACACACAGCTTGCCAAGGTTGGACGAAATCCTCGATATCATCACGCCTAAGGTTTTCTCGCTTTTCATATATACGTATTTGTGTTCAATGTTTGTATTCGCATGTATGATTCGTACAATACAGGTTATCAGGTACCCGGTACATTTTTTTTTTTCAATATCCCGGCGAGAAAGTAAGTACAATGAACTATGAAATGATGCCACCTTTCGTATAGTGGTGTTATCTGCCCGAATGGTGTCGTGCCGGGCCGTTCGTTGGGACGATGTGTCCGGGGGTGCTTGTGGGAGAAGAGGTAGACGTTCCCCGCCCCCACCGCTGCCGCTGCACCGCGGAAATCTGTGGCACGCGTCCTGCTGCAGCGATTGGATCGTGGTCCACGTTGCCGTGTCGGAGGCGTTTTTGTCTTGTGAGGATGGTGGTGGTGGTGGTGGTGGAGGTGACGGTGGCGGTGGTGTGGGGTGGTGGTGGTCTTATGAAAGCTGTTCCGTCGGGAGGTGATCCAACCAAAACCTACGTCGCTACTATTGTGATCGCGAAATGCCATGCAATGCCGTGGTGTGCGGTCCTCTGCGGATCGAAAAGACGGCATCACCGCCACCTCTACCCCCACCGCCAAGCCGCCCACCGCTTCAACTCCTCCAACACCCCTCACCCCCGCCGCCGCCGCCCCCCCCCTCCGATCCTCATGCAACGACCCCCTAGCACCCCCCCCCCCCCCCCCCCCCCCCCCCCCCCCGTCCCATGGCATAAGCACACCCCCTTCCCTCGCCTTCTCTCCCCCCACTCCCCTCCCCTCCTCTCACCCCCTTCCCCCCTTCCCCCGCTACCGTCGCTGCCAAACGCGACGAACACACCCGCGCGGCGGCCCGGCGGCGACCAGAGCGACGCGATCAGATCCTCCTGAACGAGCGGTGTCTGCTCAAGGGGTGGACGCCCTTGCACTACGCAGCCGCCGAGGGGAGCCCGACGGGGGTTTCCACTCTAATTGCCGCCGGCGCGAGCGTTAGCGTCCACGGGGCCGTTCTCGCCGGCATCGGTTCCAACGGCAACATCGGCGGCGGAAGTGGTGCCGGTTCGGGTAGTAGCGGTGGAGGAGGCGGGAGCGGGAGTGGGGGCGGTGGGGACGGAGCCGAGGCGGGCACCGCTCTGCAGCTCGTGCGGGCGTTGCTTTCTAAGGAGGGGGCGGGGGCGCGGAAGAAGGGGCTGCAGGAGGTCGCGCGACAGCTGAGCGCGGCCACTCAGGCCGTGGAGCGGGCGAAGGAGCAACGGGAGCGCAAGGAGCGAGAGGCTAAGGTGAGTGTTGACCCCCCGGCATAGTAAGGACACATAGGGTGACGGTTGATTGCGGAGGCTTTTTGGAGGCAGGGGGGGGGGGGCTACGGGGCTGGAGGGGGGGGGGGGGGCAGAAGGGAAATCCCCCTCAGCGTGGGTGTCATGGGCGTGTCTCCTGGAAAACTCATCTTGGGTGCTCTGTGCTTCTTTTTCGGAGGTTTTTCACCTGGCGGGATGGAATCCGCGAATAACGATGAGAGCTGGCGTCCGAAGCCGCTCCGCTCCGTCCGCAGCGTGCCATCATGCGGCGGGGTCGGTCATGTTTTCTCCCGTTGTGTGGAGGGCGTGTCGAGAATCAGAGAGAAAATCCTGCCGGGGCTCCACGGGTGCAGTCTCAAATTATTTTGGTGGGAGGCAGCCAGCGAAACTGCCCTGAAAATGCTTTTTGGAGGAGGTTTCGACATACACCGAACTGTTTTTCGGTGAGGAGGGTTGTTTGCGTGCCCGCGGGAAACGATGGGGGGGGAACCTGTTGGAGGCACCGACCAGTCGCCTCGGCAACCCAAGTCAGACTGCATATCGTGGCGGCTTTTCATGTGCTCTCGAGAGGGAGTCTGATAGTGCCGCCGAATCGAGACGACCCGCACAGCTTGGTGTGCTATGGTCGTCAGGGGACATCCGTTGTACGATACACCCCTGGCTCTCCTGGATTTCCTGGGTGACTTTGGATTTCTGCCAAGTGATGGCGCTCACGCTCGCGGAAGGAAGGATCTCTGAATATGCCGCCAAAATTCGGACCCTAAACGCTTACGCTCAACATCACGGTGGTGTAAGGCTTGGCAACAGCGGCGGCGGGTGGGGGAGTAGCAATGCCGGCGCGCCAGCAGACAATCCAGGCGGATTGGAGCCCAACGGGCGCTAGGTACTCTAACGCTCGCGGCCGGAGTCCAGCATCGCGGGAGTTGTGTCAAAATGTCCGCGTACTATGCGTGTGTGCGTGCCAAGTGATGGCGTCCACGCCAGTCAAGTTGTTTGGCCGGCCGGGTCTGCTAGTTGTTTGTCACGGTGGTATTTGCGGCAGCAGCGGCGGCGGCGGCGGCGGCGGTGGTGATAGTGGTGCAGGTGGCGATAAGGATCTGATCCGGGAAGGGGACCTTAATTCTCCCCGGGTGGCGCTGGTTCCACGAATCCGCGCCAATCAGCAATCAGCCAGCGGGGTTGATGTTTCCACACCGAGCGGAGCAATATCGACATGGGGGACCACCGTTTTCGTCCCCGGAGGTGGTGGTCGTTGACGGTGTTAGTGGTGGCGACGGTGCTGCGATGGTTGTGGGCTGGTCAAACACCCTGGCAACCTCTGTTTTTTTTCCCGTTTTTTTTGTGTGGTCCATAAATATTACTACGCCGAAGTGTAGCTTTAGAACGATGTTTGTGTTTTGTCATTGATTGTTCCTGGTGCATGCACGTGACGGTTTCCTTCTATTCGCATGTGTGTAGCTCGCTGTAAGTCTGCGTGTAGAGAGTGAGCGTGCAACGTGCAATAGCCGAGCTGGAGTGGTCGTGCGTCGGGGTGGGTGGGTGTCTTATCCCGTCTGTCACTACGGCTCTGCGCGGATGTCTATTCGTGGACAGAACCGACGCACAGGCCCCAAGCAACAAGCGAGGGAAGAAATGTTTTCACCTCCTTGTTGCCCTTCAATCCGGGCGTCGGCGCGATATGGATGCAGACGACCGAGCGACGCGGCACAGCAGCGGATCACAATAACGAGCTGCCGCTGCCGCTGCCGATTCCGCTCCTGCTGCTGCTGCTGCTGCTGCTGCTGCTGCTGCTCTGTACGGGTTGCTCAGAGTAGTATCAGGTATCATTTTTTTGTGGATCGAGAGGGAGAGCTGTTGACTAGTGTCCACCGCCACAATATCTACCTCTGGATGTGACGCGCTCGCGTGCCTCTACTTTTTATCCTGAAACGCGTGTCTCTTTCGCTGTATTGAATCCCCGGGGTCTTCCCACTGCTGTACCAGTACGCATTCCCGCACCAACGATACACGGCGTGGTTACAACCCCATTCCACTCCTCCGCTTCATGAGACCTGCGAAGAGCGCTAAGAGTGTCGATTGCGTAGAGAGGTGAGTGTATGTGCGGTAGGAGCCTGCCGGCCCGCACGCGCTTCCGACCCAAGCCAGCGGACTGACGCCGCTTTTCGGCACCCCCTCTCCCCCTCCGCGCGTTTTTGTTGCGTGTTCCGTGTGTGTTTTGTGCTTGTGCTTTGTGTTCTTGTACGCGTACCTGGTACGTTTTTTTTGTTTGCTTTTTGTCTTTGTTTTGTTTTGCGTTTGCGTCTTTTTCTTTTTTTTTTGGATAATTTTCTCGACGGCAAACACATGGCGCGGAAAAATCGGCGTGTGGGAAAACGAAACAACAGCTGGCCAAGAAACGGTCTGAGGTGCAGAAGGAGAAGAAGAAGGAGGCGAGGGAGAGAGAGCTGCTCTCCCGGAAGCAACGGCAACTCAAGGACAAACAGGTACCCCCCCCCCCCCCCCGCCCCCCAATCTCGACCTCGACTTTGACTTTGACGGCGACGCGGTAGGTTTTGCACGCCCGGGTTCGGTTAGCCGCACGCCTCTTGTGGCATTGACGACGCTTGATCGAAGAGCACGCCGTTATCCAAGACGTTGAGGCGAAAGAGCGACGAACTCTGTTGCTTTTGGTGGTAGCGGTGGTGGTGTCGGCGGACGAACAACGGACAAAGATGCCGTTAATTGTGAGGTGTGCGTGCTCGAGATCGAAGTTGTCATGCACACGGGCCCGTTTTAGTGTAGTTTTGTTTTGGTGTGGTTTTTGTTTTGCTTCGATGTGTATGTTTTTTTTTTTATTTTGTTTCTGGTTTTGTCTTGTTTCGTTTGTTCGTCTCGTCAGTGTTTCGTTTCGTTTTGTTTCGTTTTGTTTTGTTTCGTTTCGTTTTGTTTTTTCTTGGTTGGTTTTGTGTTGTGGTGTTGTTTCGTTTGTTTCGTTTCGAGGTTGCTTTTGCTTTTTTTTTTTGGTGCTATCGGTCTCGCTCGCGAATCAGGAGCGGCAAGAGCGCGAGGAGCGGCAGGAGGAGGAGAGACAGGGCCGCAAAGAGGAAAGCAGGGCAGAGGAGGGGAGGTCGAAGAAGGCCAAGAAGGCCAAGAAAAAAAAAGGGCAAGACCGGTGAGCACCCCTGTCCACACGAGTGCGCGCACGTTCATTCTTGCACACACCGCGACTACAACGTGGACACGAAAGAAAGGGAGACCCTGGGCGTAGGAATTGCGCTTCGCTTGGCCCTCACTGAGTCGTTAACGCAGTATGTACGGCAGTAGACGAGGACCCATGGACCACGAGAGGGGATCGTTACCATAATCACTGCGGTCACCATCGTCGTCATCGTCCTCCTCATCATTGTCGTACTCGTTTTTTCGTCGTAATCGTCTTGATCATCGTCAGCTTCGTGTGGCCACCACCATCGTCATTACCACCCTCTCTGCAGCCGGATACACCTATCATATCTCTTGGCGTGTCCCCTCCCCCCTCGCGGTCATTATAACGATGCGATTTACTATCCCTCCTGTTTTGTTTTTGCTTGCGGCATCCCCTGTACCCGTTTTTCTCCGTCTATTTTCTTCATTCAACGCAATCAACAAACGTTCCGGGAGAAGGGGGCGACGATGATGATATGGTCTCGGCCGCCGCCGCCGCCGCCGCCGCCACCACTACCGCGAGAGGACGCGCAAACGGCGCGGGAGGCGAAGATGTCGTCTCTGGTGGCTCGAGAAAGGGAAGGGCAGAGGAGAAGCCCGTGGCGGCTGGCAGCCCGCCTGCGACGTCGCGGCCGTCCCAGTCGACGACCGCCGGGGCTATAGCTAGCGCGGACTCGAGCGTAGGCGTAAGCGGTGTCGGTAATGGTGGGGGTGCTACTCCTCCTGCCGTCTCGGATAGCGCCCACGAGTCTTGTATGTCAAGAGACGACCTCCTTGCTCAGGTGAGAGAGAGGTGGGGTTTTGCTTCGCCACGGGAAGGCGTTTTTTTACACAAGGAATTGGTCTTGCTGTCTTACACACTTGTATAAGCAATATATACCACGGCGGAAAGGGTCTGCAAGTGGTTATCTGGTTACCTGGTATGTTTTGTTGTGGTTTTAGTCCTCATTCGTGAATGTTTGCTGGAGAGAAGAGGATAGGAGGAACGCGCGCGAGGGGTGGGGGTGTACTCGATATCATGCATGGCCGTAGTCGTATGATTACCTACATCTTGCTTTTCACTAATCGTTTCATCCACCGAGCCGACATGTTCGCAGTCACAGCGGCTGAGAGGGGGGGGGGGGGGGGGGGGGGGGTGTACTCATTGTCGTGCATGGCCGTAGTCGTCGTCGTATGACCATAGACCCTCGCATCCCTACAATGCCGGAACGGAGCACGTCGGGTTTTCACCGACCAGGCAGATATTGCTTGCACCAAGCGCGAAGCGCCGTGAGGTGTCCGGCGAGTCGCATGAAGGGTGAGCTGCATCCTACTAAGAACCGCTTTAGAGGCGGATTTTTTTGTATATGGATGACAGCATCAATGAATTGACTTAATGTCTAGTGTGGCCACTTCCAGAGACAAGCGGCTGAGAGGGGGAGGGTGCACTCGATATCATGCATGGCCGTCGTCGTATGACGTTCTTTTTGGGTTTCTGCTTCTGGCGGTGTATTGTGCGCAGTGGTTTTCGGGGCTGAAGTTGTTTTGGCTATTTGGTGCGCACGCCTGAATATAATCTGTCTTGTGTCTTTTTCGATCCACATTCCCCTGCGCTTGGAAAACCAAACGCGGCGGAAGAGACTGAAGGACGCTTCTCCGCCCTAACAATCTCGTTCTTTAGAGTAGGTGCCTCCCTACTGGTCGGAATCAATGCTGTCCTTCATCGCTGAACGACGAGCATCACGCTCCCGTTCCACGCATGTATTGGGTACCGAGGGGTGTCAGGGCTCAACCTCCCACCTTCTCCTTGCCGTTTGCTGTGCGTCCGCCTCTTGCCTCGCCCTGAAAAAAAAACGCGCGCGATTCCCCGCAGTTGATAACGATGGGGTTCCAAGAGAAGCACGTGCACCGAGGCACCTCGTGCGTCGGGTTCGACCTGAACGCGCTCCTTTCGTGGTTGGTCGACCATCCGGACGGCGGGACGACGCCCGCGGAACAGCACGCCAGCGCGGGGGCGAGGTGGGCGTTGGCGATGACGAAGAGAAAGTCAGTATTAATAGTACTCATTCACCGCAGGGGGGGGGGGGGGGGGAGGCTAGAGCTGGAGACGGGCATGAGAGGTATCGACACGGCGGATGGGGAGGTCAATTGACGTTTTTCTACTGCGAAAACGACCCGACACTATTTGCAAGAATTATGTCCCTGAAGCGTGGGTGGGAGCAGTTCTCTGGTAGGGAGTTAAGGGAGTATGGCGCACGGACGCAAGAAGCGCATGGCACAGACCGTCCGTGGTTCTGGATGCATGATCTAGGGGTGGTAAAGCGTGTTGCTCCTAGTGATGGTGACGGTGATCGTCGTGGCCTGTGGTGTACGAGGCGGTGGTGCTTGCCCAGTAGGAACTCTCGTCATTTATTAATTCGTGCTCGTAGCTGCTTCTTCTACTTGCGGCAGTTGTTCCGGCTGTGTTGTTGCGGCGTGACTTGAATGACTGCGTGGACGCCCCCATAAGGTAGTAACGTCATTTCCCCCCCGTCGCCTCCCCGACCCCTTTCCCCCGGTCGCTCGCACATTGCGCCCGCCCGCCCGCCCTTTTGACCATAGCAGCGGTAAGGCGGCCGCAAACGCGCGTCGCAAGGGACCCTCGAAGGCGAAAACTAAGGTTGACGCTGGCAAGGGTAACTCCGGCACTGTTTCCTCCGCGCTGCGCAACCGTGGCCCCTTGGCCGCGGCTGGCCCGGGGGGGGGGTGGGGGCCGGGCGTGAGGAAGGAAGGCGCGGGTGCCGGCGCAGGGGGCGGCGGCGGGGGGGGCGGGGGCGGCGGCGGGGGAGTGAGGCGATGTCGGCCGCGGCAGCGGCGGCGGCGAAGGCGGAAGAAAAAAGAAGGTGACGACGGGACGTTAATGGGTCGATCGGTTGGTTCCCTGGGGTGGTAAGGAAGGGGGGGCGGGGGAAAAATGTGAGAGAGGCGAGAGAGGCGGAGGCTGGAGTGTAGGTGGGGATAAAGGAGAGAGGAAGCGGGGTAGGTGTTGGTGGGTGTCGGTGTAAAAGGAGTTTGCTTCGAGTGGTCGTCGTGGGGACGAATCTGGTTGGACTTGCGCGGTCACACGGCCTTGTCTGCCTCCACCGTGGGACGACGCGATCATGTTGAACAAAAAAAAATGGATCGGCAGAAGGGGAGGAAGGGAAAGAGAAGGGTGGGGGGGGGGGGGGGGGGGGGAGAGTAGGATAGCTGTTGAGATGGCGGAGAAAAAAAATTGTGTCTGGTAGGCGCTACCGCTGTGATTGCGCGAACGCTCTTGATTATTGAAATGGGGCGAAGGCGTGGTGGGGATTGGGCCACACCACACCTCTGCTTGCCGTCCTGAAAAAGAGTCACCACGCGTCATGTTGTTTTGATTGACGTGTCCCGCTTAAGATTAACACCGCCCTCGTCTCGGCTATGTCTACGATTGCTCGCGCGCCGCCACCGCCCCCGTGTGTACCGTCCATCGCCCAAACCTGCACTGAAGGCACAACTTGGAACTGAGGCGCATCAACCGCGCCTGGAACGCGTCGCTGCCCCTCCGAAGAGCAGAGGAAGAGGTGAGCCGTGGCCGTCTGTCTTGCCCCCCGTCGTTGAAACGATCGAAAGGGTGGCTTCGGCATGACTGATGCCTGGCGCCAGGTGTTAAACAGCGCGCAAGACTTGAGTTGGATCTGACCTTTTTTTTCGTGCGGCCTCGGACTACGTCATGATCGAGTGTACGACGGGCGGCTTTCCTGCTCTGATGTTAGTTTCTTCCGTTGCCACTGCAAGCGTTATGGCCGGAACGGTGCCGCCACGTGAATAAGATAGCCCAGTCGGGAGCTACGTATGATATAGCCTTTTGCGCCCTTCACCAGGGCAAGGGTTGCGCGAAAGGCTGTGTATTGCGTGGCGTGTGTGGCGCATGCCAGCGGGTAGACCTCTATGTAGCCCCCAAGTATGCTCGTGTTTGTGATGAAGAGGAACGATCGGTACGTGCTCTATTGATACGATCGTTGCCTCTTGCTCTTCGGGCATGCGATAATGGGGTGCACGAGACATGTGACTTCGACCATCGGTTTTTTTTATGGTATCCCCCCCCCCCCGCGCCGAAACGTTCACTCACTCTCCAGTCTATTTCCCGCCTGGTCTTCTCCTGTCACACGACTGCCTTACCCGTCTCTGCTTCTTGGATGTTTGTGTGTGTGCTTTTGTCAATGTTTTCGCCGCCGACGTATCACGCAAGCCTGCACGCCTGCGTTCCGTTATTCATTCGGTCAAACTCACGGCTAACGTATTTTCTTTCGTCGTTTTATATTAAATATTTCGTATCTTGTTTTTTGTTGCAAACCTTAGGAGAAGAAAGCTGCAGAAACGGCGCGAGAGAAAGAGCTGGAGGACGCGAAAGATGAGAAGCGCCGCCTGATGGACTCTCATAGGTTGTCACCTCTACCTGCTTCTCTATGGCGCTGTTTGATCGGTCTTTTGGTTTTTCGTCGCGCGATCGTGGGACAGCGACTGAAGCGCAAGCTGGTAACACCGCTGCCGTCGCCGCTCCGCTTGACTTGTCTTAAGGCGCGGAAACATGTGCAATGCATTTCCCAACGCTGTTTACTGTTTGCGGCCCCAGAGACGTTCATACCGATCATGTGCAGTAGATAAGCATTGCAGTGGGCCCGCTTCAAGCAGACAGCTCCCATTGTCGTCGAGCTCGTCCGAGACACAAATATACCACGCCCGCTCGGGAAGCTGCTGACTTCGTGCTGATGCACTCGGTAGTCTAACGCTTTTGTTGCGCCGCGTTGCCTTCTGAGCGTACGGCCTCCGCCCGAGCTGCCAGCGTGTGCGTGGTTTTTTTATCGCATAGTACGCCCTACCCCCCCCCCCCCCCCCCCCCCCCCCCCAAATCGATCTTACGAAAACGAAAACTAGGGAAAGATGCGCTTGGCCTTCGTTGACCCCAAGGCCGCAGCTGCCGCCGCGAAGACATGGTATTCCCCCGCAGAGCTCCTAAAAGGGTTTAATTTTCAACTTTTTTGTGTTTTGTCTTTTTTTCTCTTGTTTTTTTGTTTCCAACCACAACCAGGAGCGCATCAACAGCGGCGGTGGTGGCACCACGGCAGATTGTCTCGATGCAACACGCATTGCCCGGAAAACCCCCACAAGGATCGCTGCCAAACCCTTTCCCGCTCCTCGGAAGCGGCGGCGGAGTGGGGGGCCTCGGAATTAGCAGTAAGCCGATGCCTCGGGTGATGAATGCTGCAGCTATGTCAGGCGCGAAGACGTTGCCGCAGGGCATACCGCCAGGTTCGCCGGTCGTGCCAATACAGCGAAGCTTGGTGGGAGGTGCAAGCCCTGGTGGTGCCACCGGTGGCGGTGGCGGTGGCATTCGCGCTAGCGTGTCGACGGATAGCGGCACGCTCAACGTTGTCCACAACGGCCGCGCTCCGTCGCCCGGACGTATCGCCGTCGGCGGTAGCGGCGGCGGTAGCGGCGGCGGCGGCGGTGGCGGCGATTTGGGGCCGAGTAAGGGTAGCAGCAACGTCGCTCAGCAGCAGCAACAACTGCAACATCAGCAGCAACAACAGCAACAACAGCAACAGCAACAGCGACAGCAACAACAGCAACAACAGCAGCAACAGCAGCAACAGCAACAGCAGCAGCAACAGCAGCAGCAGCAGCAGCAGCAACTGCAGCAGCAGCAACAGCAGCAGCAACAACAGGTCAGTGCCGCTGCTAGACGCGGAACAGGGGATGTCGCAGGGCGTCTAGGCGGTAGCTCCCAGCGACAGCAGCAACAACAACAGCAACAGCAGCAGCAGCAGCAGCAGCAGCAGCAGCAGCAGCAGCAACAACAACAGCAACAACAGCAACAGCAACAACAGCTGCTCAACAAACACGCGGGGGCTACGACTTACGGGAACAGGGCGGGGGTGGCAAACGGCGCTGGAAATGGTGGTGGAGGCAGTGGAACGAGCGTTGGGGTTGGCACGGGATCTCCCGCGACAGGAACGAGGGCGGCACCGTTCTCGCCCGGCGTAGCACGGGGCTTAATGTCCCCGATGTCAGGGTTTCCGGCACACGGTGAGCAATGAACTGCTACAGCTGGTACACGGTAGTATGGTAGGTGCTTGGGGAGTCAGGCTTGTTGATGCTCGCGGCCCCCTCTAAATAGGCGAGACATGTCGTGCCTTGAATAATACCCTCATCTACTGCCGACCCCTGCGCACCTTATACTTTATTTTTTTTAGTTTTTTGCCAAACGTTTGTGTGATCGGGAAGGGGTTATGTCGATCGTAACACGGAGATTTGCAGAAAAAAATTTGCGTCATCATCCACCCTGCGTTCGGCGAGTGCGCGTTGTTGTTTTTTTTACCTTCAGCGGGTGGCGAAAGCGTCCCGTTCAGCGCGAGAACGAGAGAGCGTACCTACTTTTTAAGACTCTTAAGGGCAAGCGGTAGGGCTTTGAGTAGGGCATGCCTTGGGTGGACTAAAAGGCTAGTTATTTGTTGGGTGGCGAAGTAAGGCAAGTAGCTGACTTCATTAACAAACGTCGAGCTACAAAAGCGCCAGTCAGACTCAATATTCTAGAACGCATATTTCCGTACGCAAGTCTGTGTAGTGCCTAGCCAACAAATAACTAGTATCAAGTAGTCAGCAACCTCACAGCCCTAGCGAGCGGAGATACAGAGTAGTAGTGGTGATAGTCTCTAGGCAGATCTTGGATGGAAGAGAACTAACCAAGACCAGGCATTGCCTACGTCGCTACTCTATTTGGCCGAGGTACATACTATCAAACGAAACGGTCGAGCAGACAGAAAGTAAAACACCCCCCCCCCTCTCCTTGTCTACAGGCCCACACGCCGCTCCGCCATCCGGAGCACCATTGGGAATGCCCATGGGTGTTCCTTCTCATATGGGACACATACCGCTGGCGGGACAGCCCATGCCGTTCCCCGGCTTTAGACACGGGCAGTCCGGGCAGAGTTACGGCCCGCTGCAAGCCGCCCGCCGCCCGCGCGGGACACCCCCGCCGGGACCGCACGGGTACGGTGCTTCGCCGACGATGGGGCCGGCCGTGTTGCCAGCTCAGCAGGTGTGTGCAGGACCCGTGGATAGTTATATTCTGACAACCTTTTCCCCTCGCCTGTGTGTTGGCGGGGTGCTTGCGAGCTGCAAAGCGCAACCGCGACTAGCGTTTGCCACGGGTTTGTGCTGTGCTGTGCTGTGCTGTGCTGTGCTGCGCTGTGCTGTGCTGTGCTGTGCTGTGCTGTGCTGTGCTGTGCTGTGCTGTGCTGTGCTGTGCTGTGCTGTGCTGTGTGCTGTGCTGTGCTGTGCTGTGCTGTGCTGTGCTGTGCTGTGCTGTGCTGTGCTGTGCTGTGCTGTGCTGTGCTGTGCTGTGCTGTGCTGTGCTGTGCTGTGCTGTGCTGTGCTGTGCTGTGCTGTGCTGTGCTGTGCTGTGCTGTGCTGTGCTGTGCTGTGCTGTGCTGTGCTGTGCTGTGCTGTGCTGTGCTGTGCTGTGCTGTGCTGTGCTGTGCTGTGCTGTGCTGTGCTGTGCTGTGCTGTGCTGTGCTGTGCTGTGCTGTGCTGTGCTGTGCTGTGCTGTGCTGTGCTGTGCTGCTGTGCTGTGCTGTGCTGTGCTGTGCTGTGCTGTGCTGTGCTGTGCTGTGCTGTGCTGTGCTGTGCTGTGCTGTGCTGTGCTGTGCTGTGCTGTGCTGTGCTGTGCTGTGCTGTGCTGTGCTGTGCTGTGCTGCTGTGCTGTGCTGTGCTGTGCTGTGCTGTGCTGTGCTGTGCTGTGCTGTGCTGTGCTGTGCTGTGCTGTGCTGTGCTGTGCTGTGCTGTGCTGTGCTGTGCTGTGCTGTGCTGTGCTGTGCTGTGCTGTGCTGTGCTGTGCTGTGCTGTGCTGTGCTGTGCTGTGCTGTGCTGTGCTGTGCTGTGCTGTGCTGTGCTGTGCTGTGCTGTGCTGTGCTGTGCTGTGCTGTGCTGTGCTGTGCTGTGCTGTGCTGTGCTGTGCTGTGCTGTGCTGTGCTGTGCTGTGCTGTGCTGTGCTGTGCTGTGCTGTGCTGTGCTGTGCTGTGCTGTGCTGTGCTGTGCTGTGCTGTGCTGTGCTGTGCTGTGCTGTGCTGTGCTGTGCTGTGCTGTGCTGTGCTGTGCTGTGCTGTGCTGTGCTGTGCTGTGCTGTGCTGTGCTGTGCTGTGCTGTGCTGTGCTGTGCTGTGTGTGCTGTGCTGTGCTGTGCTGTGCTGTGCTGTGCTGTGCTGTGTGCTGTGCTGTGCTGTGCTGTGCTGTGCTGTGCTGTGCTGTGCTGTGCTGTGCTGTGCTGTGCTGTGCTGTGCTGCTGTGCTGTGCTGTGCTGTGCTGTGCTGTGCTGTGCTGTGCTGTGCTGTGCTGTGCTGTGCTGTGCTGTGCTGTGCTGTGCTGTGCTGTGCTGTGCTGCTGTGCTGTGCTGTGCTGTGCTGTGCTGTGCTGTGCTGTGTGCTGTGCTGTGCTGTGCTGTGCTGTGCTGTGCTGTGCTGTGCTGTGCTGTGCTGTGCTGTGCTGTGCTGTGCTGTGCTGTGCTGTGCTGTGCTGTGCTGTGCTGTGCTGTGCTGTGCTGTGCTGTGCTGTGCTGTGCTGTGCTGTGCTGTGCTGTGCTGTGCTGTGCTGTGCTGTGCTGTGCTGTGCTGTGCTGTGCTGTGCTGTGCTGTGCTGTGCTGTGCTGTGCTGTGCTGTGCTGTGCTGTGCTGTGCTGTGCTGTGCTGTGCTGTGCTGTGCTGTGCTGTGCTGTGCTGTGCTGTGCTGTGCTGTGCTGTGCTGTGCTGTGCTGTGCTGTGCTGTGCTGTGCTGTGCTGTGCTGTGCTGTGCTGTGCTGTGCTGTGCTGTGCTGTGCTGTGCTGTGCTGTGCTGTGCTGTGCTGTGCTGTGCTGTGCTGTGCTGTGCTGTGCTGTGCTGTGCTGTGCTGTGCTGTGCTGTGCTGTGCTGTGCTGTGCTGTGCTGTGCTGTGCTGTGCTGTGCTGTGCTGTGCTGTGCTGTGCTGTGCTGTGCTGTGCTGTGCTGTGCTGTGCTGTGCTGTGCTGTGCTGTGCTGTGCTGTGCTGTGCTGTGCTGTGCTGTGCTGTGCTGTGCTGTGCTGTGCTGTGCTGTGCTGTGCTGTGCTGTGCTGTGCTGTGCTGTGCTGTGCTGTGCTGTGCTGTGCTGTGCTGTGCTGTGCTGTGCTGTGCTGTGCTGTGCTGTGCTGTGCTGTGCTGTGCTGTGCTGTGCTGTGCTGTGCTGTGCTGTGCTGTGCTGTGCTGTGCTGTGCTGTGCTGTGCTGTGCTGTGCTGTGCTGTGCTGTGCTGTGCTGTGCTGTGCTGTGCTGTGCTGTGCTGTGCTGTGCTGTGCTGTGCTGTGCTGTGCTGTGCTGTGCTGTGCTGTGCTGTGCTGTGCTGTGCTGTGCTGTGCTGTGCTGTGCTGTGCTGTGCTGTGCTGTGCTGTGCTGTGCTGTGCTGTGCTGTGCTGTGCTGTGCTGTGCTGTGCTGTGCTGTGCTGTGCTGTGCTGTGCTGTGCTGTGCTGTGCTGTGCTGTGCTGTGCTGTGCTGTGCTGTGCTGTGCTGTGCTGTGCTGTGCTGTGCTGTGCTGTGCTGTGCTGTGCTGTGCTGTGCTGTGCTGTGCTGTGCTGTGCTGTGCTGTGCTGTGCTGTGCTGTGCTGTGCTGTGCTGTGCTGTGCTGTGCTGTGCTGTGCTGTGCTGTGCTGTGCTGTGCTGTGCTGTGCTGTGCTGTGCTGTGCTGTGCTGTGCTGCTGTGCTGTGCTGTGCTGTGCTGTGCTGTGCTGTGCTGTGCTGTGCTGTGCTGCTGTGCTGTGCTGTGCTGTGCTGTGCTGTGCTGTGCTGTGCTGTGCTGTGCTGTGCTGTGCTGTGCTGTGCTGTGCTGTGCTGTGCTGTGCTGTGCTGTGCTGTGCTGTGCTGTGTGCTGTGCTGTGCTGTGCTGTGCTGTGCTGTGCTGTGCTGTGCTGTGCTGTGCTGTGCTGTGCTGTGCTGTGCTGTGCTGTGTGCTGTGCTGTGCTGTGCTGTGCTGTGCTGTGCTGTGCTGTGCTGTGCTGTGCTGTGCTGTGCTGTGCTGTGCTGTGCTGTGCTGTGCTGTGCTGTGCTGTGCTGTGCTGTGCTGTGCTGTGCTGTGCTGTGCTGTGCTGTGCTGTGCTGTGCTGTGCTGTGCTGTGCTGTGCTGTGCTGTGCTGTGCTGTGCTGTGCTGTGCTGTGCTGTGCTGTGCTGTGCTGTGCTGTGCTGTGCTGTGCTGTGCTGCTGTGCTGTGCTGTGCTGTGTGCTGTGCTGTGCTGTGCTGTGCTGTGCTGTGCTGTGCTGTGCTGTGCTGTGCTGTGCTGTGCTGTGCTGTGCTGTGCTGTGCTGTGCTGTGCTGTGCTGTGCTGTGCTGTGCTGTGCTGTGCTGTGCTGTGCTGTGCTGTGCTGTGCTGTGCTGTGCTGTGCTGTGCTGTGCTGTGCTGTGCTGTGCTGTGCTGTGCTGTGCTGTGCTGTGCTGTGCTGTGCTGTGCTGTGCTGTGCTGTGCTGTGCTGTGCTGTGCTGTGCTGTGCTGTGCTGTGCTGTGCTGTGCTGTGCTGTGCTGTGCTGTGCTGTGCTGTGCTGTGCTGTGCTGTGCTGTGCTGTGCTGTGCTGCTGTGCTGTGCTGTGCTGTGCTGTGCTGTGCTGTGCTGTGCTGTGCTGTGCTGTGCTGTGCTGTGCTGTGCTGTGCTGTGCTGTGCTGTGCTGTGCTGTGCTGTGCTGTGCTGTGCTGTGCTGTGCTGTGCTGTGCTGTGCTGTGCTGTGCTGTGCTGTGCTGTGCTGTGCTGTGCTGTGCTGTGCTGTGCTGTGCTGTGCTGTGCTGTGCTGTGCTGTGCTGTGCTGTGCTGTGCTGTGCTGTGCTGTGCTGTGCTGTGCTGTGATGTGTGCTGTGCTGTGCTGTGCTGTGCTGTGCTGTGCTGTGCTGTGCTGTGCTGTGCTGTGCTGTGCTGTGCTGTGCTGTGCTGTGCTGTGCTGTGCTGTGCTGTGCTGTGCTGTGCTGTGCTGTGCTGTGCTGTGCTGTGCTGTGCTGTGCTGTGCTGTGCTATGCTGTGCTGTGCTGATTGCGTTTGTGCGTGTGTGCGTGATGGAATTCGTGGCCCTCACTGCGAGCATCTACCTCGAAGCGAAACGGCCGCGGATCCCGCTCGGTTTTAAGATAACGTGCTTGCCGAACAGGCTACTTGCCACGTGCGGCGCCCCAGTGAAACACACCTCACGCGTTCCGTCGGTTTTATGTCCTCGCCCTGCTCTTGCTCACGCTCGTGCACGCACCCGTCTCCCTTTGGTCTCGATTTTTGCCGGCCTTCCCGCGGCAGCAGCCCCGAGGCCCTGGTCAGCACGCGGAATGGGCAGCCCGTCAACGTGCCGCCGCCGCCGCCGCCGCCGCCGCTTCGGGCTGGAGCAACAGCCCAGCGGTGCCCGTGTCCGGAGCGGGGGCAGGGGCAGGGCTGCGTCCGCACCCCCTCCAACATCCTCAACATCACGGCGGCGGTGGTGCTACGGCACCGCCGTCGGGGTCTCCGATGCCTTGGGGAGAGGCTTGGGGGGTCGGCCCTCGCGCAGGTCAAGCGGCGGCCCTTGGTGCACCGGATGGGGACCGACCAGCGGGATCGCCTGGGCTCGCGCAGCAGCAGCAGCAGCAGCAGCAGCAGCAGCAGCAGCAACAACAGAGAGAGCGTGAGATGAGCAGCCTACAGCAGCAGCAGCGAAGGCGGCAACAACAGCACGAGCAGCAGCAGCAACAGCAGCAGCATCAGCAACATCACCAAGGACAGCAGCGGCAGCGGCTAGAGGCAGCGGCAACGGCGGCCGTAAAAGCGTCCGCTTCGTCGGCATCTTCGCCGTCCATCGCAGCCGTGTCGGCGGCGGCGGCGACGACTGGGTCCGCAACAACAACAGTAGCAACATCTGCAGCAGCAACTGTACCGACTACAACAAGTTCAGCCAATACTCCTTCTTTGTCGTCCTCCCTGCCGGACCGTTCAGACTCCCCGAGCGATATATCTCGTGCCTTGCAAAACGGCGAGCTCTCCGCCGCGGCACGCGTGTTCGTCCCCACTCACACCTCCCCAGCCAAGCCGCCGATGCAACCGGCGGGCAGCACCGGTACTCCTGGACGACGCAGCCGAGCGAGTAGTTTGGGCATGGCAGGACTCTCGTCGGCGGGCACAACGCCTCCCAGACCTCCGGCGGCGGCGCACAACAGTCCTGCGTTGAGGCCCTCCCCGGCGAAGCCCGGTGGGTCGGGCCTTGGGCTCCCGCTGGGCGATCGCGTTTTCGGTTCGTCCTGGGGAAGCATGAGCAGCGGTGGCGGTGTGGGGAACGCCAACGCAGTCACTTCTGGGGCAGACGTGGCAGGCTTGGGCGGAGAGGGAGACACGAACGCTGGCGGTCTTTGGAGTACTCTCGGGATGGATGTGGGGGGGACTGTACCTCCCAACGGACAGACCATCTGGGCCAGGAGTTCTCTGTTAGATTCCGCGCTATCCGGGAGCGTCGGCGCCGGCGGAGACAGTATGTCTCTTCTCTTGGCACCCTCCACGGGTTCTGCGGTCCAGGCAACGGTTGATACTCCCTCCATGTCGTCTTTCGCGTCCCCGCTCGACCTATCTCCGTGGGGCGGCGGGGGTGGGGGGCGAGGGGTGGGCGGCGCGGCAGCCGCCGCTGGCGACGACTTCGCCGGCAGTCTAAGTTCGTCACTAGGAGAGCTTCAGTTGGATGTATCTGAAAACAAGATGGTGAGGAGTAAATCCGGCGGGCAGCAGCAGCAACAACAGCGGGATTTGTTCGGGGCGGGGGCAAGTTCCGGGGGTTCTACAGGCGGACTGAGTTGGGGTTGAGGGCGTCGGTGTGGGCACCAGCGTTGGTTGTGACTTGACTTGTTTTTTCTTGTTTTTAGCAAAGGAAGAACGAGCGAGAAGAGCCTTGACCGTGTGCTGTTACGCGCATGGTCAAAAGGAAGGAAGAAGGTATGCTGCTCTTGCCGCGTGCTCGTCCCAGAGTATATGGCGTTTATTTTGCGCTCTACAACTGGTATATGTATGTTTCGTTTCTTTTTTGCCTTCTGTTGCTGTAGCATCGTGTTGGCCGTGTCGTCGTCGGTCGCGAGGTAGCTGGTGGTGTGGTTGGGTTTTGTTGCCGTTCCTTCCTTAACTTTATTGGTAGAATCAACGTCTTTGCGTGCGGTTTTCGGTTGGTATGTGGTGATGCTTGATGTGTCTGGCGGTCCGTGCCCGGATTGCTCACACAGCAATCGGTCACGGCCGATCCGATCTGCTTTGTTTCCGTCACCATGTGGGAAGGGGTCGCGGCTGCATCACACCATATTTCTTTACGTACATACCTGGTACCGGTATCTCTTTTTGGCTGTTAATACATGGAAGGAGACGATCATACATATTGCGCATGTTGGAACGAAATGTTGTGGGCTTACCCCACACGTCCGATATACCTGACCGAAAGATCACACATTCTACACTCGTACTCGAAAATTCCGACCGCCGACGCCCCTCCCGCGCGATATCTGCAGATTTATTAGGACGAGCCGGGTGACCACGCTCAACCTAGTAATAAAGCCAGCATCGCTGAAGAACCCGAGTGAGATTATCACCCTACGCCAACACGGGTGCAATACATCAATTAGCTATTAATAGACACACAATAACTAAAAGACCGGACAGAGACCGGACAGACCCCACAGACGGAGACGGAGTGTGACCCCACAGACGGAGACGGAGTGTGACTACTGTGGGCGGTGCTCGACAGGAGCAAGTAGCAATATCCGTTAAGATCAGAGGTCGGGACACTTTGTATCCCTGGACAGGTTTGCCGATTAACCTGGTGAAAACCACTGGTTTTCCATCTAAGACACGCCTCATCCCAAGTACTACAAAAACGATCCCGATACTTGAACCCAGGTAAATACCGGGCTTTCACAGCCTCATTCAAGGCAGTATCATAACACTACCCCACTATGATGAGCCGTATATATATGCAGAAATATGGAAAATTCATGGAAACTCCGATTCCATGAACTAGAACACGAGTCGAAGATGCGGCTCCTCAAAACCCACTCCTGCACCTCTCTGAACGGCGACAAAATGGTGGTATCCCCCGCCCCATATGGACTTCGCTGGGAAAACCCCTGGCTTTCCCTCTAAGATACGCCTCCCAAGTATACTACAAACACGATCCCAATATGTAGGGAAATGTAGACTAAAAATGTTACGTAACAAACGCTACATGAATTTAAGGCTTATAAACTCGATTTCCACCACATTCTCCCTCACTAAACCTGACTTATCTCTCCTTGCGAGTAAGTCAGGAACCCGATGAGACTCTGAATATCCAAGTTTTACCTCCGACTTTTCGGTATCGGACTCAGTATGCAATGATCGCATTGCTCTCATCGTTCCTTCCCAGGTGTTTTCTAAGTGAGTGAGTTTTACAGGTTCTTGAACATGAGATATTCCCCTTTTTTTCCTTTTTTCTCTGGGAACGAAGGCGAGAATCGAACCACGGACCTCGCTCTTCAAAATCTCACGCCCTGCCTGCGACGCCATTGTAGGGAAATGTAGACTAAAAATGTTACGTAACAAACGCTACATGAATTTAAGGCTTATAAACTCGATTTCCACCACAAATACTTGAACTTTTAGGTAGTTACCGGCGGGCTTTCAGCCTCATTCAAGGCAGTATCATAACATCAGGTAAAACCTCACGGGTCGGGTCGGGTCGGATCTGCTGTAACCCTATCTGACCCGCGAAAAGTTTGAGGTGTGTTGACTTGACCCGAACCGACCCGTGAGATTGTGAAGGCCTATTGACCCGACCCGATCCGCAAGATTTGAAAAGCTGTTGACTTGACCCGACTCGACCCGTGAGATTTGAAGATCTCCTGACCCGACCCGACCCGTGAGATTTGAAAACCTCCTGATCCAACCCGACTCGCCACGTTCCGATTGACCCGTGAGACACTGATTTCAAGCGGGTCGGGTCACACCTTGACCCGCGAGGCAATTTAGCTTGACCCGCGGGTTCGACCCGCGTATCCGGCCAGTGGGTGGACCAATTCGAAAACAATTAATTTAATATGCACTTTTGGGCCCTGCAGCGACATGCGGCCTGGCTGTAGTGTGTGTGTGTGTGTTTCTTCACATTAAACCGTTCTTCTACTCGTCGACATCCAGCAAGCCCAGTGTCCGTGCTGATTCTTCACCCTAGAAAGATACGAGCTCTGTGGTCACAGACTACGACACAGAGATAACACACCGTAATGCATTAATAGCCTACGTAATACCATGCCTTCGCACTAGGTGCGGCCGACACAACATACATACATACGCCAGCAACCAAAATACACCATAAAGAAATGTGGGTATGGATAAATGCGGGCATGCGTGTATGGATTTGGCGGTTAATGCTCGAAAATATTATACCATAAAGGAGTATTATTAGTATTGGTACGAGAAAAGCTTCCGTGGGTAAGAGAGCGGCAAGTGTTTCAAGTGTCGGATCCGCGAGCCGGATGCATGCGCGGGTCCGTCAGCAGAAAAAAAACTCGCGGGTCATGCTGGCCCAACCGACGAGTGACCCGTCTCTCGTGGGACGACCTGACCCGACCCGTGAGGTTTTCATCACCTCTTGACCCGGCCTGACCCGACCCGTGAGATTTGAAAACTTCTTGACCCGACCCGACCCGTGAGATTTGAAAAAACTCTTGACCCGACCTGACCCGACCCGCGAGATTTTTAAAACCTATTGGCCCGACCCGGCCCGAACCGTGAGATTCTGAACACTTCCTGACCCGACCCGACCCGACCCGACCCGTGACATTTTGAGCACCCTGTGACCCGACCCGCGGGTCGGGTCATGACCCGCGAGAAAAGCCCTGGAATTAAATTTCCCCGGCCGAATGCAGCGGGTCACTCTCAGACTGTCAGGCTGACTCACACATACCAGGTGTGGTATCTAATTTTGAATTTTGATCGAGGTACTCAACGCGACCTGAATGTTTTTGAGTTTACAGTACATCAGGCGGTGGCTCACAGCAGTGCCGAACCATAACCAACCATGTGTACTCGTCAGGAGAGCGTAGGACCGGCATGATCTGGTATGGTACACGATGTACACGGCCACTGCCACGCCATTGCCGTTGCACCAGATGTCAGATCGCCAGATCTCACACTGACTCGAAAAAAACCGTTAAACATATCCCCGAACCCCGGTTGAGCAAGGGTTTCCACACGGTATTTCACGAGGCATGTGAGAGTATTTTACGCAACAGCAAACGATTTTTCTTGTTTTTTTCGACCTCGACCGGTATATTCGTCACCATCTACCCCTTCCGTTTGCGGTGGTCTCCCCTTCCAGCTTCTACTTTCTACTTGTAGGACACCAGCAGTATCCGCCAGCGCTCTGGTACAAAGTTTTGTCTGAACCCTACCTTCAAAAGTTTGGTGCGAGGGGCAGGTTCATACCGAGAGAGAGGGCGAGAGAGGGGGACGAGGCCAAACCAGCCGTTGTTTACTTTTCACAACAACAAACTTGTGTGGTGGGTGGCTCAAAGTCGGTAACACTTATCTTGAAATTGCGGACACAGCCAAGACATCTTGGTGTGAGCGATGTTGCCGCTATCGGTGGAGGTGGTGGAGGGGACCGAGATGGGCCCCGTCTTCTACAGGATCGACCACGAACGCGATGGGAGGTGAGAGAGGCAGAACGTGTACAGCTATAGTAGGATCGATCCGAACTGTTAGGCGTGTGTGTGGTGAAAGCTCTCAAGGGTTCAGAAATATGAAATGGCCATCTATACGAAATGTGACGTTTGTGTTGCTGTGATCTCCAAGAAGTTGACACACGAAAGAAGTACTTGTAGATCGCCGCGGCCACAGGTATCTGATCTATGAGAATGATAGACTCTCTTATCCCGTATGTTTATAATCCTCGGGCTGTGCTCTTGATGCGCGCCGCCAGGATTGTGTCGCACCACGATGTATTGGGGCGCCCGTCGGAGTTTGCCTCGACAAACCGCGCTGTGTCGTTGTACAGCAGTACTCTATGGTGTATACGATGGTGCGGTCTGCCTGTGTCAACGAAAGAACGACCAGAACAAAAAATGGTGTCCTCCACGCGTCAAGCCCTCGCGCGAACACATGAGGTCTGTGCGTTTCCAGGCGAAAGTTTCCTAGTTGCGGCGTGAACGTTTGCCATGTTAGTCCCCCTTCTTCAGGGTGTTGGCGTACGTACGCGTCGCTTGCTGCGCGTGTATCGTATTTATGTATCGTATTTCATGTGACGGCGGGAATTACGTATACAAGTATACGCATCGACAACAGACCAGTCAGAATAAATCAAATACGCATCACGTCGTACGATACTCTTTTTCCGGATCATTTTTTTTCCTTCGTTTTTTGAAAATAATAGTGATTCATTCCCCCATCTCAATCAATGTATCGCGGTTCGTGCTTCGTACCCCCAACAGACAACGGACTTCAGAAGAATCAGAACAGGCGAACACCAACGACAACGAACCTCCAACATGAAATCGCTGTACGAACAGGATACAGAGCTCTGCGGCTTGGGTTGTGCCTGCCTCGCTCCATTCATATCATACCAGACCTCACAGCAGTGCAGCAGCAGAAGACACCCGCGCACACACGTAATTGAATATGGATGGAGCATAGATTCGATTCTCTTCAGTCTTCTCGTATATACACAGGATTGATATATGATACAAGTACAGGTCTGACTCAAAACGAATCCGCCTCTATGAATGATACTGCGAAGTATCAGGTATACTATTTGACAGTACGGATCTCGCCGCACTTTAAACGAGCGTTAAGAATTAGACAGACAGGTCATTCTACGATGATGGGATACAATCATGAGAGAATACGAGTACCTGTTGCCTGTTCGGTTTAGATACAGAATAAAAATATGACACATCACAGATAGTCTACTCCACTGCGGCAGCTGCTTTCTAAAGTACCCGTGGGTACTACAGCAATACTTTGTACGACTGCTGTTGAGCGCACAGGTCTGACACGATCCAAGCCGGGCGGCCCTGCGATTGAGGAGCCGAGCGATAGGAGCAGAAGGGAAAAGAGTGTAGGCCATATGCGTTTTTTTTTTTTTTCTTTTTTCGTCTCATCACCACGGTATTTTTTTTTATTATTCTGAATGTCATCATGCGACAGCGGTTTGTCGCTCGCTTGTGCATGTGCGTGTGCTGCCCCTGGTGGTTTCATTCCTTCCTTCCTTCCCCCTTCCCCTGATCGTCTACAACACCAACTCAGACCATACATACTGATAATAAATAGCTGCTGCGCTCCTTCTTTGTTCGAGTACTTTCAGTGAGAACACGCACTGCAGGTGGATGGACTTCCTGTTGATATTTGTGATTGGTTTTGGTTTCAACGGGTTTGCCTGCTCGAACAGAATCCGAAAAAAAATCAACCACAACAGCAGCAGCAGTACCTCGCACTCCTATTATATCAATAATAATACTCGTATTAATACCAGGTACCGGTGGTGCACGTAATATTATGCATGAATGAATGCGTCTGTTCGTTTTGCGGCTTTGTGAATGATACGTACTGGGTGGTATGATATGAGTCGTACGTCCTAGCATCAATCGAATCTATCGGGGACGAACGGTTTTCGAGTACTACTAATAATATTATCAATGATAATACTATTATTAATAATACGTACTCATTTCATGGTAGTATATTTCGTCTGCCAACAATGCCAATTTTTCCTCGCTCCAATGTTTAGTTTGCTCGTGCTATTAATAGCATCCGGGGATTTCTTTCAGGAATGTTCTGATCGATCAACGGTGAAGCGCATGCTGCACATTCAGCGTTGTCGGATGGTAAGCATAATATATAATAATAATAATAATAATAATAATAATAATAATAATAATAATAATAATAATAATAATAATAATAATAATAATAATAATAATAATAATAATAATAATAATAATAATAATAATAATAATAATAATAATAATAATAATAATAATAATAATAATAATAATAATAATAATAAATAATAATAATAATAATAATAATAATAATAATAATAATAATAATAATAATAATAATAATAATAATAATAATAATAATAATAATAATAATAATAATAATAATAATAATAATAATAATAATAATAATAATAATAATAATAAATAATAATAATAATAATAATAATAATAATAATAAGACCAACTATTATGGGAAAATTTTGAGACGTTATTTCTGGATTTTTTAGCGATCTTGACGCTCAGAAATAAGAACCATCTATTATGGGTCAGAAAAACATCGATATTTTTGGTCTCAGTTCCTGGAGGGGGCAGAAATCAGCAAATCCTCTCAGAACTGAGCCCAGTTCTGAGCGGTGTCGCGTACCTCTAGGAACTGAGAAATTTGGATTTTGGGTGCTATGCCTGCTGCTGCCCACCTGTCCACCACAGCAGTACATACACCTTCCACTCACACCAATGTGATATGAGTAGAGTATTCATGGGCTATAGATGTAGATAATACGTTGCAGTCTTGTAGTTCCACGAATACGAGAATAATCGATTAACCCGGCGGATATTCTGTTAGTCGAGAGTATCGTTATTTTAGGAATGTTCCTTGATGCAGATAGGACTACGAAGTGAGAAGTTCTTATATTAGCAGAAGAACGATCGGTAGCCATAGGAAAGTTCTGTTGGAGTACATCAGATAAGAGGAATTTAGGAGAGCTTGTGGCGTGGGGTGGGACGAGTATATCTGGGCGTCGAGTCCCGCCCCCCTACCTCTCACTTCTCTACCAGAGCACCTCCTCAGCTCTCGCCATCAATAAGAAGATCTAAATCAGAAGAAGCGAAGCACTGCTTTCCAGCTGCCAGAACAACCTGCGTCCCTTGCCACTACCCTTACCACTACCCTAGAGCGGTCACCGCATCACATCTGGCGTCGTCGGCACGGCTAGCTGTACGTACGGCCTACGGTGCTCGTGTGGGAGATGGCCTCTCCATCACCTAGAAGCGATAGCAGCGGCAGCGTCAGCGGCAGTTACTAGCTAGCAGCAGCAGCAGCAGCAGCAGAGCAGCAGCATCAGGAGGAGCAGCAGCAGCGATGCCGATTCGACATGGCCGGTGGTGATCCTCTAGTACTATGAAACAACGCTCGCGGCAGCCGCTGTGCAATCGCGGACCTCGATGACGACGAGGACGAGGACGACTTGCCCGCTATGAAACGTTCGCGACGAGCGAAGCCGCGCCGACAACAACGAGAAACAACTTGGATGAAAATGTCGCGGGCCACAGCCATGTAAAAAAAGAACAGCTCTCGGACGCCTCGTCACGAAACCAACCAATCAATACTACCTGGTACTGTATATAAAACCAGTTTTGACGATCAGAAGCCATAATAGATGGTTCTCATTTTTCATCCACATATTTTTGGAGCCTCAGAACTAGAAAAATAATCTCCAGAAATAACGTCTCAAAAATTTCCCATAATAGTTGGTCTAATAATAATAATAATAAATAATAATAACAATAATAATAACATAAATAATAACAATAATAATAACAATAATAATAACAATAATAATAACAATAATAATAACAATAATAATAACAATAATAATAACAATAATAATAACAATAATAATAACAATAATAATAACAATAATAATAACAATAATAATAACAATAATAATAACAAATAATAATAAAATAACAATAATAATAACAATAATAATAACAATAATAATAACAATAATAATAACAATAATAATAACAATAATAATAACAATAATAATAATAATAATAATAATAATAATAATAATAATAATAATAATAATAAATAATAATAATAATAATAATAATAATAATAATAATAATAATAATAATAATAATAATAATAATAATAATAATAATAATAATAATAATAATAATATAATAATAATAATAATAATAATAATAATTAATACATATCCGACGAATCTACGTATAATCTATGACGTACCGTACAGCTGTACGACCGTAGAAACTTAATTTTGGTAACCAGTACTAGGATTCGTATTATACTTCGCATGTGTTATTATGTACTATTAATACTGGTATTCATATATACCAGCTACTACTGTTGTAGTAGAGCCCGAGTATCGTGGTAAGGAATGGAATGCAAGAACTATCTGAACTGGCTAGGAAGGCAGCTTCAGAATCCTCTTTGGTTCAGGCGCTTGTCTTCGCTTCTCCTGTCGGCTATCCTTAACATTGTACTGCAAGGGAAACTTCAGAGCCCCGGAAATACTCTTCGGGTGTACAAGATTTGTCTTTTTGATACTACGGCTATCTCATGACCATTCTCTAGTAGTCCAACACTTTTATATCACATTTGCCCACCCTGAATAGACGTATATGCAAACCACACAATGGTCGATTGATGACAACCGAATTATCCGAAAATACCGGAAAAGGAGATCGAAGATGCGACTATTCGAAACTACGAAATGAGGCTGTAGATTTCTCCACACGTCGTAGGGACGCCGTGAAGGTGTTACCTACTGAGCTATAGGAGTTAAATATAGATCGATTACCCAGTCCATGTAATCCTTATAAACTCTCCCCCCCTTTGAAAGGCGGGGTGTTTGGGACGTCGGTACCGTATACGGCCCTACGCTGACCTACCCGCTTCGTTTAAATACCTGGGGAACCAGGGAGAGATGTTTATTGGGACGCACGCGCAAGCAAGTGTTTGTAGAAAAAAAAAAACGTTCGAAGTGAGATCTGAACCCGTGTCCTGCAGACGACGCCAAAGTGAAGGTGTTACCTACTGAGCTATCGGGGTAAAAGATCGATCGATTACCCAGTCCAGGACAATCCTCATAACATTCTCCCCCCCAACCCATTGTGGCTTTCACGCGTAGGTTCGAGTTCCGCCGACGACGCCAAGTGTAGTAGAGCCCGAGTATCGTGATAAGGGAATAGAATGCAGGAACTATCTGAACTGGCTAAGAAGACAGCTTCTCTTGTTCAAGAGACGTCTTGTGTAGTAGTCCTCTTCATGATGAGATATTTAAGGAAGCGCTTGAGAGTGATTCGATAAGGACTTGATTCAAGGCATCAAACCCACTCTGCTCTCCTTTTGTTAACCCGCTAGACGGGCAAAGACACTTGTCCGAAGACCTTCCCTCAGGCGCTTGTCTACTCTTATCCTATCGGCTATCCTAACCATTGTACTGCAAGGGAAATTTCAGAGCCCGGGAATGCTTTTCGGGTATGACAGGGCTTTGATACTACGGCTATCCCATGACCATTCTATTGTTCAATGCTACTCCATATCACACTATTACGGAGGACCATAGTAAATAGGACCGAATATTGTTGGTAAAAATATGGAAATATATAGGTTTTTTGTGTGTATCGTAAGTCCTGTTTACTCTGGTTCACCCTATTACTGTGATATACTCGTACCACTCTTTGCATTTCTTTCCACAATCAAAATGCTACTACAGTTAGTTTCAGTACCCGGGTAGACTACAATAGTACAGTCCGGTACGGTGGTACGTATGTATGGTTCGTGCAGGGCAATTAGTTCAGTTTGAAATCGACTTAATACCTTTGAAATACGCCGAATTGGAAGCTAGAACGACCTCGGTTGTGATCGCCGGGGCTGAGGGAATTAAATGCAATCGAGCTGAGGGTTATTAGTCTTCACCCAAAACCCATCACAGAATCTAGCCAAAACCAGCTAATTATCGATCATTGAGCACAAAAACATGAATATCTCGTATCACTCAGTGAAAAAAAAAAAAATGCGAGTCCACCTAACCTGTATAATGGCGAGCGGAAGCGTTCGTGTCGGTGACTTTCAGGAACAACTGGTCTTCCTGCGATGTTGTGGCTGTTTTTGTAGCCCAATCAAGCTGATGCTGGCGCTAGCTGTGTTGCTGCTTGCGGCCGTGGGCTAGCAGCGGCGACATTGCGGCACTCCGTCGCCGTCACCGTTGCTGGGCTGCGGTTGCTACCCGTACGCTGTTGTTTTGCTTATCAGTTGTTTTTTCGGTTTGCCGCGTTGCCGGACATCCTCACTTTCTTCCTTAATTTTCGGAGGCGTCGCCAGCTGGATTTAGTTTACCTCGTTCGCAAACACATTAATATCATACTGGGAAGGGAATCATTTTTTTTAGCGGAAGGAAAGTAATTTTTTCGTTTTTATATTGCAAACACTCTATTTATCTCGTACTGATATACTGATACTACCCACTGAGCTGCACCGGGTACATTTTAAAGGTCAACCATTTATCAGAAAAAGTAGAAGTATTTTCGCACAACAATACAGCACGCAACACTATTTTTAAGTTGCAGGCTCAGGTTCTTGTTTTGTTGGTCAGGGTGTATCCTACACAAGTTTCGGTACAAGTATTCACATTGTTTTATTCAGGTTTCGTGTAAAGCTGAGCCAAACTTTCGGCTTTCTAAATCCGCAGTTTCTTGATTGTGGTCGCGTACTCTCTACCTGGTATATACCTAGTATAGTCTACGGTACTGCTGTAGTATTATGTTAATACTTCACGGGTCTTGTTTAGAAATGGGAAATCAAAACGTGAGCCGTCATGAAAGCCGATACGGATTTCGTGTGATACGTAGCGGACACCGCGCAAACACAATCTGAAAACGGGAAATCAAAACGTGAGCCGTCATGAAAGCCGATACGCATTTCGTGTAATACTTAGCGGACGCCGCGCAAACACAATCTGAAAATTAATATTTTTCGTCTTTTTCTGTTCTTCGTACCTAGCGGAGTGGTATACTGTGTACCAGGCAACAGATCAGGCGCAAATAGTCCAGCCGCCTAGGTCAAGCGAGTGTTCTTCCCGTTGGACTATCGGTAAAAGGTTAACCGATCGCCTATCCAATCTAAGCCTTGTAACACTCTCCCCTCCTTCAGAACAACGGGGTCCCTGGTCTTCGTATGGGGTCGTACGTGCTTAGTTCGCAGTTCTTCACAATCTCTGGGGGACCCAGGAAGAGTTTTTTATCAGGTTCTTGGCATGAGGAAATTCACTTTTCTTTAAAAAGGGTTTCCATGGTGGACGTGAGATTCGAACTCACGACCAACAACCCATGTCCTGCCGTCGACGCCATTTGTTAAGATCAAGGTCGGGGGACACTTTGTATCCTTAGACAGGTTTGCCTATTAGGCAGGTATCCATTGACACTCACTTGTGTTGATTGCTTAGAGATAGAAGCAGAGCAGCTTTCTTCCTTTCGTGCACGTGGAGACTGAGGGCAAGGCTCGTGCCTCGCTGGGAGAATCCCTGTTTTTCCATCTAAGATACGCCTCCCAAGTACGATCCCAATATCTGAACCCAGGTAATTACCGGGCTTTCAGCCTCATTCAAAGCAGTACCATAACACTGGCCCACTCTGATGAGCCGTATGTGCAGAATGATGAGAAATTCGTGGAAACTCCGATTTCGCGAGCTAGAACATGAGTCGAAGATGCGACTCCTCAAAACCCATTCCCACACCTCTGAACGGCAAGGTACGTCAAAGCAGAGAACTAACGGAAGGCGTAGCCTTAAGGGGCAGCAATAAATCGTCAACGAAAACCATTGCCATGCCACCCGCAACGTGGGTAGGGCGATAACGTGTCTACAGAAAAGCGAAAAATTAACAAAAAAAACGAGGCGGTCCTGTTCCCGAGTAGGTGTTGTCAACTTCATCCGAATCGCCCCCAGCTCCCGAGCGGAGGGGGATCGGTAAGACACCAAGACAAAGTGCGCGTCATTATCCATGTGTTAAGAATTTGGTAGACAAAGAACTTCAGGCGCAGTCTTCATACAATTCAAGAATTTATAGCTAGCATTTGTGCTGAGCAAGTACGCTTCTCTAAATCCTTCCAGGGTATACCAAAGCCTTTCAGAGCCTCTGCTCAGCGTTGACATCACAATAAGCCGCTAACCTGAGCCAAAATATTAGATTCTTAACTGCTGTCGCGTACTGTACACTGGTTAAGGACCGGCGTACGTCCTGTGAGCTGCGCTCCCTAGTATTGATCCCGACAGCAGTAGTGGATACCTGGTATGCTATTCCAGGTCTACCAGGTACTCTATACTGCTATTTCTGCTTTTGCTACAGACACCTTACGAGCGCATACGGCGAGACCGGTTGGCCACAGTGAGTCTTTTAATTGTGCCTCGGCCTGTTCTCGTACCTCTGTTCTGTGATCGCATGTTTTTTTGCGTGGTGCGTCGTCGACGACAGGGCTTGGATGGTTCAGAAGCGGTTTAGCACTCTTCACGCCATGAGGGATGCGTTGCAAGCGGAGAACGCAGAGTTGCCGGATGTAGCTTTCCCTCCCAAGCAGTGGCCTCTGATACACCTGGTGAGTTGAGTACGGTGTAGCGCTCGTGCGTCCAGTTCGGCAGCTGCTGCCATCCATGCGCATGCTTCTGCTTCTGTCTGGAGACACGCACACCGTTGTCTAATGCTCACAGCACTGTAGAACTCTAGCTAGCTCTTCAGCAGCGTGAGATAACGAGACCCCCTTGTACTTACTGTTGTGCGCTTCTGATACCGGCAAGGTCAAGGTTTATCAGCGTTTTGAGATTTTTCTGTCATGTCCTAAAATATGTTCCAAACTTTGATCTCCACCTCTGCCCCGGTCTATTGTCTCACTACTACTACTGCCATGCATGATGCCGAGTACCCCCCTCCCCCGCGCGCGCGCAACCTAGACATAGTGGGAATTCAAGAATGGTGAGAGAAAGAAGAGGGGGAGATAGGATGCAAAGTTGGAGAGTACGCAAAGATAGGGAACAAGAGGAAGGGGTATAATAGCAAGAATAGGGGGGCGGGGGGTGTGGGGTTCCTAGTCAAAGAATACCTGCGTGACATAGTAGAAGTGATCAAAGACACTAAATTCGACGAAAGCATATGGATAAAGATACCAGGGGAGCGGGGAGCGAAACATTACTTCTCAGGAAACAACTATTATGCCCCCAGAGTCGAATAATACGATAAAAGATATACAGACGAAGTTCGGAGAAGTAGCAGTAGGTGTACAGAAGAATAAAAGGCAAGGAGAAGTAATACTAGTGGGAGATTTTAATTCAATATTTGGGAAGGCAAGCAAATTGAATGAAAACATTGGACAATATGGGGAAGTAACAAACAATACGAACGGAGAAGAGATGTTAGAGTTCCTTAAACACAACGAGATGCAGACGTTGAACGACGGAGTAAAAAAGGCAGAACCATAGTGTACTAGCAGTGCATACAAAAGGGAGAAAGCTCCATCCTTGACTTTATAGTAGTAGAAAATGGAAATGTTGAGGAAACGGAACTACATGTATGCGCAGCGGACATTGGCGCTACGGATCATTGTCTAAGGAGGACAGACAGCTAACAGACGAGAGTTATCAAACATAGAAGATGTAGGAAATTGCCCCGATGGAGAATAGATAAACTAGAAGTAAACGAGAAACGGGAAGAGTTCTAAGAAGAGATGGCCAAAAATGAAAAGAAATTTTCCGAGCTGTTGGAAAGAATAGGTACAACAAGGAACGATATAGAGAGGGATAATGCAGGAGCTAGGATAATAGAAGGATGGGAGCAGTTGGTAAAGACCACAGCGAGTAAAGTAATAGAGAAGAAGTTGATCGTATGCAACAGAGCAGTAAAACGATGGGATGAGGAAGCGAAAGAGGCTATAGGTGTAAGGAGAAAGGCACACGCAAGGTATACATCGAGTAAAACTACGACAGGGTGGGAGGAATATGCTATAGCTAGAAATGGTAGAGAAGAAGCAGAAAGGGATACAGAAAGGCGTCAGACAAAATAACGAATGAAGACTTTGAGAGCGGGATGAAGCAGATGTGGGTAGGGATAAAAGGGATACTGGGCAAACAAGCAGGAGAGGCAGACACGGCAATAGCTACCTTAAGAGCACAGACCGGTAAAATGGTTAGTAGTTCGAAGAGGAAAAGGGAAGTACTAGTAGAGCATTGCCGTAAGCTAGAAACACCCACAGCCAACGAAACGTTCGACGCAGAATTCGGGAAGGAAATCAATGCGTGGGCAGAGGCCAACGTAGATGCATCAAGAAAGGAAGGCAGTGGTTCGGGAGGGTTACAGAGAGAGACAACGGAAGAAGTAAAGAGGTGTGTAGCTAAACTTAAGAATAGAAAGGCAGCAGGGGCAAACTAAATAGTGAATGAGTTTATGACGTACGGGGGAGAACGAATGCTTATCATGATGGTTATGTTGTATAACTGGATATGGAAAACGAGCACGCACCTAAGAGGTGAAGAGAAGTAGTAGTAGTAAACTTATTCAAGAAAGGAGATAAGGCTGACCCGGGGAACTATGGAGGGATAACGCTACTAAGCACAGTAGGCAAAACATTTTGTAAGATTTTGAACGATAGAATGGGAACAATGACGGAGAAGGAAGACTAAATAAGCGAAGGGCAAGCAGGGTTTAGGGCAAAGCGTAGCTGCGTAGACCATGTGTACACGTTAGGGAGGATTATTCAAGGTAAGAAAGACGCGGGACTAACAACGTACTGTTTCTTTTTACATGTGCAGAAAGCCTACGACACAGTATGTAGAAATGGAATGTGGAAAAAAAAAACTGTGGGAAATAGGAATCGGAGGAAAGATGTGGAGAATGATGAAAAAGATGACGGAATGTGCGAGAAGTGTTGTGATGCTGGACGGGGAAATATCGATGTTGATATTTTACAAGTTGCACAGGGATGTACCTTGTCACCTAGCCTATTCAAGATAGATATTAACGACCTGATAGTAGCAGTCGAAGCAGCTAGGCAGGGAGTCACGGTAGGGGATGATACGGTGTCGGGATTGATGTTTGCGGATGACGTCGTGAGGACATCAGAAACGTCCGAAGGATTGTAGAAGAAATTAGAGAAGGCGCTAGAATACACCAGGAAATGGAGGGTGACGGCGAACGTCAAGAAATGCGCAGTTGTTGTATAAAATAATTCAGTTGGAAGTGGGGAGAAGATGAATTGCCGATCGTAGACCAGTATACGTACCTTCGCGTAGAGATCTCAAAATACTACAATTGGGATACACATACAGCCAAAGTAACAGGAAAGGGTAAACCACACGTTGACAAGGTGGTTGCGATCCAAACAGACTCGCACCTTGACACTAGGATTAAGAGATGTATCCTGATGAATGTGATGGCACCAAAGCCAGAATATTCAGGAGAAGTATGGGAAGGGAACGCGAAACTCGTTAAACAGTTGGAAACAGTTGTGAACAGTACAGATGACAGCAGCTAAAAAAGATCCTAAGATGCTCAACTACAACTTGTGATACAGTATTAAGAGCAGAACCGGGAATGCACCCACTCAAGACAAACAGAGATATAAGAAAGTTGAAATGGCAATACTAAGTAAGGAACATGCCCAAAAAGAGGTTGCCAGCCATAGTTGATAGAGCTGTATGGGAAAAAGTAACACAAAAGGGCGAGTTGGAATAAGATGGGATGACGTAGTTGAGAAAGTATGGAAGGATATAGGGGGAAAACAAGAAGAGGTGATGTCCGCCGGGAAATTTGGAAGGTACAAGGCAGAAGTACAGTAGAGGAAATAATAGAAAGAAGGGAAAGACTAGCGCTAAGGCCGTTTCCTATGCGGTTCGATTTTTGAGCTTCAGATTTTGACCCGATGGCATTTTCAGATATGAGCTTGTCAAATCGAAAGGGTCTTCCTATGCGGAAAAATCAGATTTATTGTGCGTGTGGAGATTCGAGCAAACGCCGAGACTGTTTTTGTGATTTAGCGCCGCGAAGAGACGCGCTGCGTGCGCTGCCCTGCGCGTAGGACCCAAGCGTCCGAGCTCACGCTGACTGCCTCTAGTCTGGTGGCGAAGAGACGTGGCGAGTGCGCTAGAGTCAACCTGTCTTGGCATTTCGTGTTTCATTTTGTGGCTGACTGCTGCTGCTGCTGTACAGCAGTGTAGTCTATGAGTACGTATCCATGGAGAGGCGCGTGCCGAGTGCTCTTCTCTTGGTCTCTAGGCCGGAGCCCGCGCCAGTCGACTCTAGTGTGGCCACGGAGGAACGCGCCGTCCGCGCGTCGGGCGCGAAGCAACGTCGCTATACAGCTGTATCACCATCCAACTCATCGATCGTTCTGCTGCTGTTTGCTGTCGTGGAAAACATCTTGAATTTAGAGAGCATGCCATTTTTCGATTTGAAAATCTGATGACCCAGGTCGTCGGATTTTGGCCCAAAATCCGACGACTTGGGTCATCGGATTCTCAAATCGAAAAAATTCCGGTCGGATTTTGCATAATCGGACTGCATAAGTAGGGTCATTCAATTTTGAGATCGAAAAATACAAATCTGAAGCTCGAAATCGAACCGCATAGGAAACGGCCTAAGAATCAAGATGGAATTATAAAAACACTTAGAGATATACGGGGGATTGAGGGGAGGAACGACCCAATGGACTTCGCGAAAACGCTGAAACTGCGATTTCGTGTAGCTGCCAGAAAGAAGAAAGAGATAGACCAGTGGCCTGGAGGAGGAACTAGATGCACAGATGTGCCCGTGTGGCAAAGCAATAGAGAGTAGAACTCACATAGTAGGAGAATGTGAAATATACAAGGAGGGACGGGATGTGTTAGAAGAGAGGAGGGAAACAGACGAATGTGACATGGAGAAGTTTGATACACTAGATAGCAGCGATAAAACGATCGCTATAGTAGGAGATAGATGGTGTCCACAGGCGGCCAAACAGGAAGGGGATGAGATTAGCAAAAAAAACTACGAGTATGTAAAATATGGAAACAACGTAATGAGCGCCCAATTGTTGGAGGTGTCTCTACTAGGAGTAGGAACGGTCCGTCTCGAAGGGATGCGTGGATAATGGTCAAATGACTAAAGCAAGCAACAAATGAGTACGCCCCCCCCCCTCCCGCCGTGAGAGGGTCTATGGTCATACGACTACGGCTATGCATAACATGAGTACAGCCCGTCCCATGAGTACACCTGTCCCCCCCCCCGCCCCTCGCACGCGCGCCCTGT
Organism: Macrocystis pyrifera; assembly: GCA_031763025.1. NCBI lineage: Eukaryota > Phaeophyceae > Laminariales > Laminariaceae > Macrocystis > Macrocystis pyrifera. Next base: position 6,130,453 of record JASSKH010000027.1, read on the forward strand.
TGGTGCCGCTTTCTTAGCCGTACGCAAACATTCCGCGACGACTCGAACGGGTTTTGTTTTTAGTTGCGGCGCCATTTTCGGCAGCGGTCGCGCGCGCCTTATCAAAAACCAAGAGCCCCTCAACGACACGACCCTAACGCTCCGACAAATATCACCCGCCCACCAAAACGCCAACAACAGTGGCAGGCCCCCTGCACACCCGCGCTGCCAGCCGACGAGATGGAGGCAAGACGGAGCGGGCTGCAGACCTACTTGGCCGCCCTTTCGGAGCTAAAGGAGTCCTGGGAATCTGCGACCGTTAAAGATGTGCTCTGCTGCGACGCGGTCGACGGCGGCGCCCCTCCTACTGCGGCATCTTCCGCCTGCGTCCAGGTTCGTCCGTATGTTTGTTTGTTTTTTTTCCGGGTGCCCTTATAGCTGCAACACCACCTTGTAAATATAGTATAGCTGTCGCTAGGAACTCGCGCAGCTGGATATTTATTACTGTCGTCCACTTGTGTGCGTTGTTGGCGTTGTTGGATGGTAGACGGTGGTGGTAGTCGTCGTTGTTGTCTCGTTGACGCTCCAAAGAACATGTTTCGCTGTAAAAACAGTTGGGATTGTTGTTCGGTCACAAGACAGAAGGCATCGGATCAAGCTCCAATATGCTACCACTACTGCTGTACTGATATTGCTGTAGTACCGCACACAAGAGAGAAGACACCCGGATCAGGGATCAGGCTCAGATACGTTACTGCTGCATCGTCTACGAGTAGTACGACGTACTCCAACAGTAGTACCACACAGCCACAACAGCATTGCTGCTGCATCATGCTATTATACATACGTGCGTACAGTACTGGTATGATATCATTCTGGAGTCTGGAGTCGACCTCGAGTGGGAAAACAAAAAACCAGGAACAGCGGGATGCTGCTGTTGCTGCAGCTGGAGTTAGCTGTACTCCCGACGGAGTGTTTCGGGTCGAGACTGCCGAGATGTAGCTGTCTCGCCATGGCGCAGCAATCGTACAGCAAAAAGTACACCAACAGGACGGAGCCCAGAAGCGTAGTTCCGATGGCTCTCACTTCCGGCTCTGGGCGCGCGGCGGCGGCGGCGCTGTCCAGCTGCTCGCCGTTTGATCGCGGCTGCCCCGTGCTTGCTCCTATTTTTTTTTTTGGTCTTTTCAAACCCGGGGACACAAAACCCCATGCTGTTTTTCAGAAAACGCCTCATCATATACTACCGAACGTCAAGAGCGGGGCTTCAGCAGGCATTTTTTCGGGCATCCTATTTTTCTGGCGTCGTCAAAAATTGAAACTCGCATAAATACCCGTGCAACCCACTTTGGTCAATTTCTATCTTGCACGTCGGCTCAGGACCAACTCGCCCCAACCCTAACCCTGTCCCTCAACCTCACCCCAACCCTTCGGGGGGCTCGACGTCGGCAGAGCGGCGGTCGCGCGGCTCACCCGCGAGTTTAGCTCGGCGGTTTTCCGAACGAAATCGGCCGGCCGAAAAGCCAATCTCGATCTGTTGGTTGGGATAACTACCAGCACTATTAGTGGTAGGCTATTGATATTATGACAGCAAATTCCCTCCTGGTCGAATGGTCATCCACACGCAAGTTTCTCGCGGCATACGCCACCGAGATTCACAAAGCCAACGGCTATGCGCTGGAAGCATGTCCGCTTCGTTCGCATCCTGTGGGCAGACGAATAACTTTTGGCAAATACTGGCGACAGAAGATGTTTTTTTGTGCAAAATAACGCAAACACCCCCCCTCCATCTGTGCCCCGTGATTGCCTGGTCTCCTCGGCCAGGCCGTACCAAGAACCGCCTCTTCTCCCACGGCCGTGAAGGCCGTGTCTTGGATGGATCAGCAACAGCCGACTACGACGTCGGTGACGGAGGCTGCAAGCGCGCTGCTGTCGCTCGCGACCTCGCCGCCTAATCGATCGGACATCGACTCCACCGCCCCGACTGATACCATGGCCACGCCCGGAGCATCGGATTCCTCCGCCAGAGTAGCAGTGAAAGCCGCAAGGGCCAGGCAGAAGGCGAAGGCGAGCAAGAAAAAAAGGCGATCGGCTCTCGTCCGTTCTTTCGACGCCTTCGTCTCCTCAACCGCCGCCGCGGCGGTGAAGAGGAGTGGCGGCGCCGCAACGGAGGCGGCCGATGGTGCGGCGCGACCGTCGGCAGAGTCCGCCGCAAAGACGGAGCCCACCGATGAGGCGGAGCCCGCCACAGAGGCGGGTTCACGAGGACGGTCGGGGTCTGTCGCGGATGATGGGAGTTCTTCTCCTTCGCCGACGAGCTCGTCGCGGGGGAAAGAGGTCGACACCGCCGCCCCTGCCGTTGTGATCTCAACTGCCACGGATGCCGCCGCCGCCGCCGCCGCCGCCGACACCACCACCGCCGCTGCCACTTCTCCCGAGACGCAACCCCTCGAGGTTGCCGTAGAACCCGACGCGCCCTCACCGAGGGCTGCGGTGGCGCCGATACCGCAAGTAATCGACGAGGCGGTCGCGCGGCAAGAGGTCCCGGGAGAGATGCTTCTTTCCGCGGTGATGGCGGACGTTGACGAAGTTGTGGGACGGCGGGCCGGAGAGGACACTGCGCCTATCTCGGACCAGATGCTGCTGACTCCCTCCGCCAGGGCTGCTTACGCTGCCGTCGCGAGGAATGAAGGCGGCGCCGACTATGTGAGAGAGCGCGAGGAAGCTTCTGCCGTGTCGGCGCTGGCGCTGTCTTCGGCGACGGAGGAAGGCGGGAATGATGAGGGGGGAACCCTTGTTGCGGGCGAGGGCATAGAGAGCCCGCCCACGCCGGCCGCGCAGAAGCAGCGCCGGTCTTCTTTGCTGGGAAGGTGGGTTGGGTAGAGTTTGCCTTCCAGCAGTTATAACGGTCAGAGGGAGGTTGGTTCTTTTTTTTTTTTTTTGGTGCTGTACGAGGCGACATATACCGCTGTCACTGCACGTACGTGTGTTCGCCGCCGCTGCTGCTGCTGCTGCTGCTGCTGCTAAATCAGTTGCTATAGTCTTGTATCGTGGCATTAATATTAATGCTTCGCTCCCCTATTCCACGCTGGTATTTTTACAGTTGCGAGAAATTTGGTTGTTCACAATTGATGCCAGCTGCAGTAGATTAGAGCCCCGACGAGACTTTGCATTGCCGGAACGTGTCTCGATTTACAGCAATCACTGCAGCCTAGATTTTATCTCAACCGTGCAACCGCCTCAGCCTGCCGCCACTAAAATATTCTGCTCGATGTATACGCTGATCCCGAATCTTGGAGTCTGCGGCCTCTCCACAACTGCAGTAAAGACATCATCTCTGGAAAGGGTTGGTGGTATCACACGGCAGATACGGTCGAACATGGCAGTACTGCATCACCGGTCACGACACTATTTCCTCAACTGTTATTATCTCATGTCGCACTCTTATTTCCACGCTTTATCCTGACCCCCACGAAAAAGACTGATATCACGGGCTCTTTTTCTTGTTCAACCCGCTTTGGAACTTAGTGGGGGGTCTTTTTTTTTTAAAGTGAAAAAAGGGGTCAAGTGTGAGTACGTCGAGTAGGCGACCCTGCGATATTTTCGGCGGCTGTAGTCTGCTTTCCGGACGAAACTCCCGAGAAGTCACGAATACACGTTGGCGAGCACTGAAACCGCGCAAGCGCCTTTTAACTCCCATCGACCCTATCTCGCCCCGGTCCCCCCCCGCCATACGGAAAAATCGTCGTGTTTTTCGTCTCGGTCCATGCACAGGGCGAAACGATCGCTTTCGAGCAAAAGGGGTAGCGACAAGGATAAGGAGGTGCCCCCCTCCAGCCTCGGCATAGAAGCCTCCGCGCTGCCGTCGAGTAATTCACCGATGACTCCGGGAAGCGCTGCTGCGGCTCGCACTCCGGGCAGACTGGCGTCTTTCCGGGACAAGGCCCGCAGCTTAATAAGGGGCGTTTCTCTACGGGGGGGGGCAGTGGGCCCCTGTCCCTGACCTCGGCCAAGGGCAAGGGAAAAGGTTTCTTCTCGATGTCGGCGGCCAGCCCGGAAGGGGGGGATGCTCTGCCACCCCCTGTCGCGTTGCCAGACATCGACGCCGGCGGCAAGCGAGACTACGTCATGGCCGTCGCATTTTCGCCGGTGTCGCTCACGTCGCCGCCACCGCCACCCAACGTGGGCATGGTGGAGGTGAACAACGGTATGTTTTTGGCTCTCGGCGGGAAGGCCGAGGGTTTTGCCGCCGCCCCGCCCAGCCCCGGCGGCGACTAGAAGAAAATAAAACACCAACTCATGATACCCTGCTTGCGGAAAATTCTGCGAAAATAATGGCTGGGAGATACCTTGCTTTCGAAAATCTTGCCGGAATCACGGCTGGGACTCTACTGTGTACACAGGGGGACACCACAGAGGGACACACCTGCACGCTCTACTATGTTGTTTTTGGCGTCGCGGCGGAGGAATTGGTTAGTTTTTTTTGAACAAGAGAGCTGCTGAACGATTCAGCATCTCTTTCGCGGCAGGCAGTTTTGGGATAATGGAGGAAGGGGGAGGGGGTGGAGGCTTTTGCACTTGTGCTTGTCTGCCGCATATGTATCGCCCAACATTCTGCCGATTATTTTTAGCGAAATGAGGGGTATTTTTGAAGGTATATTTTTTGTTGCGCGGGCGTAGTTTTGGGTTCGCACTTTTTTTTTGTTACGACGTTCCTGCATGTATGCTGGCCCCCGATTTCTGGGATGCCCGGTGAGATATGTTTTTGGTACATTGCACTCCGATCATTGGCATTTTTTACTGGCCTCTCCTTTAGGAGGGGTCCCTTACGAAGGGGGCGCGCGTTCTTGTGTCCGTTTTATTAATAGTACGTGAAGGGTCTTCACGTCCTAGGAAGGACGGGGAGGGGGGGGGGGGGTATGTTCTGACGAGAAAGAGCTCAAATCGTTCTTCGCGATTCGACGAATACACTCCAAGGGCTGTTTTGTACATGGTGCCTTGTGTTTCGTTTGGAGAACGAGACTTGTGTGTAGAGCAGGCAGTCACTGAGCATGGTACCACGCGTAAGGTTATTTTTGTTGTTTTAGCTGGCGCCTGAGCGTTTTTGTTTTGGATGGTGGTGGTCTCGGCAAGATCTCGTGCTACCGTAAAGGTTGCTTGTCACCTTGGAAGCATTTGTAGAACCAGCCGCTTTCCGCTCTTGTTTTGTCGACGTTTTCTTGTGAATTTGTTCGTCGCAAAATACTCGTCCCTCCCTTCCTCACTCCCTCCCTTCTTCATGCCAAAAGTAACTTGCGCCCGAACTTGAGGGTGCCGTGCATGTGAGGTTTAGTGGTTTCAAGCCCAAAACGACCGATTTATTTCGCAACACGCACTTATGAGTTTTCGTCAGAGGTCGTTACATGACTTCTGCCACGCTATTACTAGGAGGAATTACTTGTGGGTGATGTTAGTGTCGAATTTGCCTGTTGTTACCGAGTATTTTTATATTCATTCGAGAATCTACGTAGTTCTAGGTACCGTTTAGCGGTAGACATGTATGTGGTCGTTCGTAGTGTCAGTGTTGTTTTTTGGGTGATGCCTCACAATTTAACGTTTTTTTTTGTTGGTTGTTGCCGAGGCATGTACGCACGTAGGGATTGTCAACGTTTTTGGATGGTGGAATGGTCGCGAGAGGGAGAGAGCCGGTGCTTTTCATGCAAATAAATCACGTAAAGCGTGCCTACATCTCTCTTCATGCCGTCACCCTCTGCAGGTAAGTTAGGATCCAGATGTGTGTTCACGGGGGAGGGTTTCATCTTGCGGTATCGTTTGGAACGGATCGTTTTATGTTTTAACTCCGGACATGTGTTCGGAAACATTTTGGTATCATAGGCGTCACTTCAGGTGTAGCAGAGTTGATGTTGCGACATCCGCCTTCATGCCTGATGGTGAAGAAATATATTTTTTTAAATGGGCCTGCCCCGTGTGTTTCTATGACTGTGCACGACTTCTGCATATCTCTACGTACTCGTTCGTACTCGACAGACGCGGTTTCAAGTCATCATGTTCATCGACGCAAAGCACCAGGTGCTTTTCGCTTGGGTCTTCGCTGTGGAGCGTCCGATCGATGGACGAGCCAATATCGGTGTGCGATTGGAAACATCCAACATGCGAGTCCGACGCACATCACGATGCATACTACACGCAGTAGATCCCTACCAGCAGAGCAGCATAGCACACAGCAGTTCCCTACCAGCCCGCCTTGTTGGTTCTATACGTGAAGAAAAGCAGCAATCACGGCATGCGCTGCTGCATTCCCACACTCATTCATTTATCATGGTGTCTTTAGACGACGGGCTTCAGCCTCGACAAGCAGGCGCCGGTTGCTCGAGGAGTATTTTTCGTCCTGATGTCCTATATTCCTTTTGCGTGTCGTTATTGTTTTTCGTTTTTTGGGCGGTGCAGACGTACAGACTTCAAAATTTTAACGGCTGGTGGGCCTTTCGTTTTGTTTAGCTGCACAAAACGTCACCAGGCACGTGTTGCCTTGCATCACCTACGGCCGAACGCCTCCGAAAGGGAACCTTGTAATTAAAACACGATCGCCGCCCGCCGTACATACGTGAAGCAGTCGAACGACAACAAGCAGTTGTTATTAACCCCTTTACAGGACCAGGAAAAGCGACTTAAATATCGCGACAAAGGCGGCGCGGCGGTCTTTGTCAATTGTCTATTCCGGCGGGGCATAGTAGTCTAATCAGAATCCACGATGAACTAAAAAAAACATCTATCTCCCTATGCTTGCGTACAATATTTGGCTATGATTACTATATTCTCCCGAAACGCGGAGAACGTGGAGCAATAGCACGTACAGCAATATTAATATGATTGGTGTGACGGTGCCTGCGCGTGTGTCGTACATCTATCTCCCTAGGTACACCATGTTGCACTTCGGGCGCGCACACCCTGCCCCAGCAGCAGCCCGGGCTGCTTCTTCGTGTGAGCGATGCTGCAAAATTCGTCAGTTATTTCTTTGTTAGGTCAAGACTATTTTTCCACTTTTCCCTATCTATGAAGGTCCCAAAAGGGTCAACCTAGCCCTTTTAGTAGTGTGCGGTGTACATGCACCAAAATCTTACTCTAATTCCAGGGGTTTTGTCCCCACAACGAGAGTGCAGTCCTAAAGTTGTTCAACCCTAAAGTTGTTTAAGCCTTTCAGGACTGCAATCCCGTTTTAGGGACAAAATACTCGGAATTAGAGCGGTTTGTCTCCAACACGGCGGGACTGCAGTTCTAAAAGGGTTAAGCAGTTAGGGCCCGTTTATTAATGTATGGGCTCAGTGATTTTCACTGCCAGCTATATATAGACCGTTACGCAGCCCTCCGGTTACCCCCACAGGGTCAGTTGTAAGACCGATCTATGTATCGAAGATAATTTTCCAGAATTTTTTCCTTTTTGTTTTATCAATAACATGAAAGCGAGATACTAAAAATCCACAATTGTTTGTCAACAGCGAGAACAAAACTATCAGGAACGCTTACGACGCATTCCTCTTTCACGAACACAAAAAACAGGGAAATCAGAGCAACAAAAAAAACAGGAAAACGAAACCACGCAACTCTATAGGACGCCGAAAGTTATCCACGAATAAATGGCTCCATTGATGGTGACGACACTGCGGCATGGAACCCTCGTCAAGTTCACTCGTCCCGTTCGTTTACGTGGAAAATAGATTCGTAAGATATATACACAGATCTTACAACTAACTATTAAAGTATGGTGTCAACTGCGCACGTCCCTGCCGCCTATTTTTTTGTAATTTGTGGCTCCGACAGTTTTTCCCACTCCAACTCGAACAAGTGTGACGAACACGTACAAATTCGGCAAGAAATGGAGAGAAGAGTGGATTTTTTTGCACTTTTGAAAACCAAGAACATTGTTAGGGTTAACAACCATTATTATTCGTGCCTGTAGCTTCCGTGCGCTATTCAACCCCTTGCATCGACCGGCAGGATGCTTCATCCTAGAGCAGTCTGATGGGCTTCGATTGTACGAAAAACATGACCTGATCTATACAGTCGATGCATACGCCAGACGCACTACAACTGGAAACAAGCACGGATGGATGTCGTACATATGTCCTGTTTTTTGTTGGCCTGCGCTTGCTGCCAGGTGGACCATGATAGACAAAGAAAGCACCACGTATTGCACACACACGTCGGACAGATCAGATGGATCAGACAGATCATCTAGATCCTAAAAAACTGCCGTTGTGAGATGTTGTGCAGGATGTGTATGTATAGTACAGATCCAATCCAGGAAACAAGGTGCTACTGCAGTGGAAGTAGAGCATGCAATTTGCACGGCTCCCACCCGGCAAGATGATGATGGGCTAGATCATGACGGTGCAGATCAGGGATAAATACTTTTCCCTCTGAAAGATCTAGATAATGAAAGCGGGCATCTGTGATCGGGCCGATGTTTGCGCTGTCTGCCAGTTGACGCAAGCTGCGGTAGAGGGCCGCACCTGAGTTCTTCATGGGAGCTGCCAACTTGAGGAGCTCTATACCCCACCCCCCAAAAAAACTGCCTCAGAGATACAAATGAAGGCGCAAACCCACGAACGATGCCATGACCTATATATGTATATAGGTACAAGACGAGCCAAATTGAAAAGTGCGAATTGTTCCCCGACGATAGTGAGTACGTAGCTCCGTTCGGCTCCGTTCCGTTCCTCTCGGCTCCGTTCCGAAAGTCATAAATCATTTAGCCAGAAAATTATCGTAACCTTTTATCCTCTGAATAAGCACGCCGTCAGTTGTCGGTAGGGGGGCCCACCCGCCAACACGAGCTACATGTCATACAGGTCAGGGATACATGTTCCCTGAAACATCTGCTAGATCATTAAGTGGGGATCGGTGATCTGTACGGCATGTGAACTGGTAGGGGGGGGCGAGCGGGGGGGGCACGGTAATCAGAACCCACGATGAACCCAAAAAACAAGTAGTATCATTTGATGTCCCTTTACATGCCATACTTGTGTGGGTTCCAGGTTGTCGACCAGACCGTCGCATGGGTATTGTCCCGCGGAGGTCCCACCATTCGCCGAGGTCGTGGATATCCGTATTTCTTATTGTACGACTGTGGTCATCCATATTCGACTATTTGTTGTCGTCAGCAGAGATGTCGTCAGCAGTGACATTGTCCCGTGACAAGTAGTCACTGCAGATTGGAATGCAAGGCCCGTGCCTCGCACACTCTCTCTTCCTCTCCATCATCGTTGACGGTTGTTCGTAAGATCGTCCGTACCGATCCTATACCAAAACCTTGGGTGTCCTACACGCTACACCCTCTAAGAAAGGGAAGTGCCACAGATGTCGAGTCGAACCTGGGGGTCCTCCCCACACTTGGTATATATTATTACTACCGGTACTACACATTTCCGCCGTACTATTTACGGGCGACTATAGTATGTAGGACTTACGGTGCACACAAAAACCTATATATTTCCCTATTTTGACTAACAGTATTTGGTCCTATTTACTATGATCCCCCGTAATAGTTGTCAGCTGTCAGTAAGGGGCATCACGGAGGGGTCCAGCGGCCTTCATGACCGCGGAGTGCGCCGCGGCCGACCCTGACACCCCGGCCTCTCTGAGGTACAGACCGAGCCGAAGCCTCGTGTCCTTGAGCACCTTTCCTGTGTTGTAGCCGAACATGGGACAGTGCCCCCTAGAGCGGTCGAAGGGCAGGAACTGGTCGAAATGGGCAGCTGTCGCGGCTGCCATGAAAAAAAAAAAACATTAACGCGAGACAGACCGAGGGATCGAGTGCGGAATATGAGCATGATCGATTCCATATCGTTGTTGAGAGAATGCTCCGTGATATATCTGTTCTTGAGCACGGCAGTGACTTAATGGTATCTTTGGAGCGGAAGAGGCCTGTGTAGGGAAAAAATGCAAGCGGCGTCGATGAATCGTAGCAGGTCCTACAGTAATAGTTTTTTCCGTGCCCAACGCCCCCTGCCTGGTCAAACCTCGTAGCTAGTAAGGTCGATTTCGCGAGTTTGATCCCCCTCGAAACGTTATATTTTTTCTTCCTAGCGCAAAAACTGACTGCAGAAAGCGCCTATTAGCGTGTGTGCTCATAAATTGGCGCTAATAGACGAGGGGAAAAAAATATTGATAACCTCTTCCCTCGATGAAGTAAAGATATGCACCCTCGTAGTGCCCAGGGGGGAGGCGTGTCCGGTATGTCATCGTTGGATCTGACTAACCGTTGTATCACAGCTACGAAAGGGAGGGAGCTGGAGAAGTTGGGCAATTATAATACCTGGAAGATGGGATGGAAAAATAAAAGTAGATACCAATCTTCACTGCACCGCGAGGATATCACCATACATGTGGGAGCGCGATCGTAACCCGCGACATAAAGGTGTGCTATGCTTCGCAGGTGATCAACGCTCCGGACTTTTTTGTTCCCGTCACTCGCCTGTGATGTGGTCAAGCTTAGCCTCAGCGTTCGCGCAGGCTTCGGCATACGGAACGCTTGCCGCCAGCTTCTCGAGGACCTGCAACCGGTTCGCTTCAATGAGCTTCGCTTCCTGGGCCCTCCTCTCGTGTTCTTCCTGCAACAATAACAAGGGGTACGCCGCCACAGTCAGAGCCCAACCCGTAACGCGTTGTCGTCTAGAATCACTGCTGTGGTGTGGTCGTTTTTTTTATGCGAAGCGAATCTGCCGTTCCTACGACCACTCCGGCTACACACAAATATGAGCATCAGATGAGGCTCTGCGCGAGCGAGTCGCATGTGTTTTTTATTTATCAAACTTTGCATTTAGGCACTACTGCTAGTAAACGCTCACGCAAAACCAGCAGATTTTCCCGTTAGGAATGGAACCGCATTCTGACTACGTTCGTTGAGGACGCAATAACAACACCAGAGGGAAAAAAAGTAATAAAGACTGCGTGTAATAAGCATCAAACATGCAACCCGATGCATGCGCACCCGCTTTTCTTGGGCCCTCTCCGCGCGGAACCCAACCCTCGCCCTATTCTTTGGAACGCGTTCCACACGCTCGGCCTCTATCGCTTTTGCCGCCGCTTCGCGAACCTCTGCTTCTCGATCTCTGAGCTCCTTCAAGCTGGCCCTATATCGTAGAAACGTTATCGGCAACCGCTTTCCGCGGGGGCATCGTGTTACTTGGCAGATGGCGAGAGCAAATGTGAACGGCAGCGTTACAAGAAAAAGCGATGTTACGGTTTAGCGTCTCACCGCGGGGCTTACATACCCCCGGAAACAACCAACTAACTAATTCACGGGGACCAAACGCGTGCTACGATGTTTCTCTAAACTCTCAAAGACAGCTACATCACGCACTGAAATTGTGGGCCGTCACAGCCCTTTAGAGGACTACTGTACGCGTGCCACCAATCGACGGCAAACAGTGCAGAAACAAACTTCGAGTGTGATAAAACCCGAACAAAAGTCAGTGCTCGCACGGTTTGTTTTTGTTCGGTGGGTGGACTCATACAATTAGTATTATTATTACTTTTTTTTATTATTACTATTATCGCATCCCTACAATACCGGGACGGAGCACGTCGGGTTTTCACCAACCAGGCAGACGTTGCTTGCACCAAGCGCGAAGCGCCTTGAGGTGTTGGGCAAGTCGCATGAAGGGTGAGCTGCTTCCTACTAAGAACCGCTTTAGAGGCGGATTTTCTTGCGTATGGATGACAGCATCAATGAATTGATTTAATTTCCGGTGTGGCCACTCGCAGAGACAGCAATGTGAGTACTATGTAACTGCCTCTTGGGTGCCTTACCATAAACACTACGTGATACGATCATTTCCCCTGTACTGAGGAAAGGTTCTCCGCCCCGCACAAATGATCTGACTCGACAACCAGCTGTGACCGACCGCCGAAAAAAAAAAAAAAACGAAACCCTGGTTGTCTAGCTCAAGTGGTGAGCGGCATGTTTTGCAGTGTCGTTGCCAACCGACGCCAGCCCAACCTATACATAGTCTGTGGAGGATTGGGGGACGGGGAGTAAAATAATACGATCGTTGTTTTTCGTCGGAGGCGATGTCGAGGTTGTTTCAGGCTTACATTCGAGGCGCGACCACGCTTTATTCTGCATAATCTGCAACTGATGAACCTATCCTCGCGTGCGTCTCGTACTGCCGTCAAAAGCGCTGCTACCGCTCCCTATTCGCAACGCCGTGCTGAGTGTATATTATATATCGCAGGGCGTACCGGTACTCTGCCACAGCGTCGCGTTTTCGCGCGTCCTGTGCTGCTTTCCTTGTCGCCTCCTCGGCCTCCCTAGACAGTTTTTGTAGCAAAGCCTGCTCCTTCTGTTCCCGGGCCAACCGATTGCACAGCTCTCGCTCTTCCCGCTGCTTCCCCAGCAACCTGTCACCAAGCAAGCGTTTGTTGCACAGAGATTTGTTGTTGCTGTTGTAGCTGTTGTTGTTATTCTACTTCGTATGAAATTACGATGGCAGGCGTTTCGTTGCGTATTGATTTGTTGTTGCTGTTGCTGTTGATGTTGTTCAGGTTGTTCAGGTTGTTCAGGTTGTTGATATTGTTGCTGTTGTTGTTATTGTTGTTGATGTTGCTGTTGTTGATGCTTATGTTGTATGAAACGGCGGTGCATTATGCCCAATTTTGGTTCGCGCGTGTGGAATCTGCGGAACGGCGAATGCTAGCGTGTGGAATCGGCAAATGGTTCTCGCTACGCGAACATATTTTCAATCAGTAAGTGCAGCGAGGGAAGCAGTTCAAGCGATGCTATACTTGGACAAGAAACGCTGTTCGCACGAATTCGACGAGTTGACTCAAAACATAGTTGGCTTGGTTATCGTATAGCGACCAGAACGACGCCTGGTGCGGTCTTATGAACGGTCTACGTAGTGGGAGCACCAGCAGAAGTACGACTGTCGTATCACACGGGTGACAAGATAACACACCCCCCGAACTTCACAAACATGTTTTCTCGACAACGGCGAGAGTGTAAACGCCACGCGGTACATACATGTATATATACGTCTATGAAAAAGGTCTCGATGAGATATTTCTAAAGCCACCATTTCTGGAGTTGCGTGTATGTGTTTCCCTTCTTGTCTGGTTGCGTGTGCTTTCCTTGATATCTGGTTGCATGTGCTTTCCTCATCAACTGGTTGCGTGCCTTTTTGGAATCAGTCCCAGGCGGTGTCTTATCTTGCGTGTTATATGGTAGCGCTATGCTTCACGGGAGTCAGAGATCAACTTGTATTGTAGCTCGGGTAGGGTACAACCCCCACCTCAACAGCCCGGGCTGGTTTCGTGTGACCTGTCAGGCATGCTGTAACCGTCAGGAATTTTCGACGCTTCTTTTGTTTCCCCGTCGGAGCCCCAAAATAGTTCAGCCAGTCAAACTGGTATCTGTAATTCCGAACGTTGTGCCCCGAACTGTGTGCTATGGCATCCATTCATTTCTAAAGATTCCAAGTGCGGTGGGTACATTTTGGGTGCGTGGGGGGGGGGGGGGGGGAGTATAGGAGAAGAAGATTCGTCACCGACTGGTGCAAGGGAACATACTGTAGTAATCAGAAACAAATATCGTGTGTACACATAGTAACTAGGACCAAATATCGTATGTTTTGATTACTACGCCCCCATCCCCTGGGATAGAGCGTAAACTCACTCGTCCAGTTCTGCGCGCCGACGATCCCGCTCTTTTTGCTCGTCAGCTCTAGCTTCAGACTGTTTCTGTTCGTGCCGCAGCTCGTCAAGGGCTTCCTTTCCCCAGACAACCAGCTCGTCCAATTCGCGCGCATGCGCCTTTGGAGTCAAACAGGAGCGGCGAGCCAGAGCAGAGCGAGACGATGCGAAGGGGGGGGGGCAACGAGTTGTATAAATCGTTCGTGATGGTGAAGGGTTAGGGTCCTTCGCGCCGTTGAAATGTGGGCGCCAGCGCTGCCGCTGAGAAGGTATGCATGCACCCCGAGAGAACCACGGCGATCACGCAACGTGCGCCGCATATAGTAGCGTCAACATGATGAAAAAAGTGCAAACCTGCTAGAAACAGATACGCTAGCGATGCAGCGTGCGCCGATAGGTATGGCTCTTTTTTGGTCAAAATATTTCTCACTTTTGGGTTCATTAAGGGCACTAAAGAACTATACTCAATAAGGCATGCCATATTGTGGACAATCCTGTTCACAATAGCTTTTCGGAATCTGGAATCGCGCCCTCCCCCCGTAGGGGGCAAAATCATGTAAAGCTTAAAATTCTTGTCGATTGGATACACAAAAGGGTTCGCGTAGAGAAAGTAGCGTTCATGTTCTTTCAAAAATCGAGATTCCAGGTTACACATTGCAGATTCAGTATTCTGAAACGGGCTTAAACCTAGGCGATGGGATGGATCGTAGGGCTAATAAGCGCATGCTTGTTGCTTTCAGCCGTTTTGAGGTGATTTTTTGTTTCGATGAAGCTCCTCAGATGAGGAAGAGCCGAAGAAAAGTCTTTGAAGGCGCACCCCTACACCAGTATGCCGTAGCATGCGTCTGTCACCATCCCCATCGTTGTGAGGGAAGACACTGAGTCGCACGTGCTACCACCATCCTCGGCGGTGCGGTCGGATGTAAGGGGAGAATATTGTGCACACCTCTCGGACAGATAGTCGATTATCACTTCATGATGTAAATCTGTTCAGGGCAGATATATCCCTGATCGGCGAGACCTAGCTCACGTTGCCGAGTGGGAGCCGTATAATCTGCACGATCTAGCACGTGCTTCCTGGGTTAGACCTGTATTTTACAGATCCAGCACAATGCCTTCTAACGGCGGGTTAGGATCGAAATGATATATCTGATATATCTGATCCATCTGTAGATGATCTATCTGTCCGACGTATGGAATGTTGCGCAACATCCCCCAATGTGGACGAAATAACTACCTGCTTTTCTGCTCTCTTCTTGGTCAGGTGCGCGCTCCCCGCAAGCGGTGCCACGACTCGTGCCTGGAGATTTCCGCTGAACTAACCCCGGCGAGCTCGTCGGTGAGGCGCTTCGTCAAGTTGGATTTTCCGTCTGCCCGACCGAGACCACCAACGCTTACCATCCCGCTGCCAGTACCTGTGCTGCCAGTACCAGTGTAGGCCTTGATGACCTTCATGAACCTTAATTTTTTGCCATCGAAAGGAAGAGATATGTGCCGCACGGAAATATTCAGTTTCGCGACCATCGACCCTTTTATTTTTTTCGTCTCATAATTATTGGGCCGGAAAGGGAGAGGGGGGGGGGTCGGCGGCACAGTTCGAAGAAGGTATCAAGGGATTGAGAGTATCGTCAGTTCTTCTAAAACGCTGGGGTGTGTGTTGAAATCATTTTGGAAGTAGACCTCAACTGTGAGACATCGAGGACTTTGTCGATTCTTACCTTTGCAAGCTGCGTGCGTAAGATACTTTGATCGCTCGTGTATAGTACGCATTGTTCATGACCTTACGAAGGATTTAGACCGGCGGTTGCGCTGGATACTACTGTAGTACCAGGGTCAACAAGGTGATTTTACAAAAGCAGAATCTGCAGCTGTCTTTTGCACATCACCTGAAGTGTCGTTCGGCGGCCCAGCCGCCGTTTTTGTCGAGGGCTGCCTCGACGCTGCCTGCCGACGTCGGCTTGGCCGCGTTGCGTAGGAATTCGTCTCGTAGTGTGGCTAGCCGTGTTTCATGCTTTGCCTCGAGCACGCCCAGCCTGCAACACAGCGCAAGGGGCGCAAGTTTTCAAGGTGCGGCAACCTACGCTTTCGAGTCGAGTTGCGTGGGACGTTGCAGTTTTCAACTGGGCTAGTCCGAGAGATCCGTCCAATCGCAAGCCTGGAACGGGGGGCACCGAGCGCGCACTCTCGAGCAATCGACAGGCGTGCTTAGCTACCGCACGCAATATGCCGGAGATGTTATAGAGCTGTATTGTATATTTTTTATCAACGCCCGTCTCCAAGAGGTGCCAGGGGTTTGCCAGGAGTCGAGGACCAGCCGATTCAAGCTGTTTGGCTGGCTGCACCTCTAAGCAGCGAACAGCATATGTACGCCAGAAAGTGCTCATTATGCCTTCACGTCGAAATCTACGTACTCGCCTGTGATATACTTCAGCGAGCATCACCGCTTCCTGAACCGTACCACAGCGCTCAAGAACTTCTTCTGTCGCCCGCACCCGGCTTGCTTTCGCACGTTCCATCTTTCTGCGCGGGGTATTCTCAGCTGGGCCATTGTCGACGCTCGTGCCGATCCCAATCTTGTCGAGCACCCAAGTCTGAGTCGAGGAATAAACGTCAGCACGATCGGGAACGAGCACTGCGGCCACGGCCTTCCTAGCATCCTCCGCCTCGGCCTCGAGCGTTCTTGCCGTCTCGATGAGGTGAGCCCCTGCCCTGTTGTGTTCGGTGCGCGCCTGGACGCAAGGGCAACGTGGTTCGGGAGTGATACTCTCCTTCGTGTCAGACTACTGTTTGCTGTCCGTCCCCAGCTCCTTCGCCGCGTAACTAGGGCGCGCAATTAGGGGACACATGCTGTCTGCCGTGTTGATCTGTATGGTGTAGGCTTCACCAGGAGGGCTTCTATCGATCTTCAAGTCCAGGGAACCGGCCATGCTCAACAACATACTATCATGCCTACCAAGATACCTCGAAAATAGTGTGTACAATCGTTGATTCCGAGGTAACTATATCATCGACCGAAAAACTGATGCTACACGCATATCTGTCAGTGCTGCTCGATCTTTCCGGGCGGCTCCTTGCCGACGAACACAAAAATAAATGCCGTCGATAAATGCGAATCCCAGCCCCAGAAGCATCGACGTCGAATCGGACTTCACCTCTGCACTATGCTACGAAACTGTACAGCTTTTAGGAGACATCCAACCAACGGTGTGTGCTCACCTGTACGAGAAGCTGCGCCACTAACCCTGCTTGTGATCTCAAGCCAGCCGTTCGAGATCCGTCGGTTGCACGTGGAACAAAAAGAGAGGGTATCGTGCTCCCCCCGCTAGCAGCAACATTTTCCACGACCGACGCGGCTTGACTGCAGTCTGTTTGTTGCAATTGAGATACTATTGTGCTTGCGCTGCTCACGGCGCATGGTTCATGCTGGCTTGCTAGCGTTGGGTCGTTACTGGGTAGTTGAGAGGGGCGTCGCGGCAGGGGAAGCGCAGCCGTTTCGTGTTTTCCCCGGCCCTTCCCCACAAACTCCGCGACCAGATCTTTAACTCCCTGAATATGAGACACATCTGCATGGAAATCTGCTAGTCTAATTGCTTCCAGCTCTCGTGCTTCCGCGCCCAAACCTCCGAGCCCTCGGGCCGGTGAAGATGACTTGGTGGGTGGCTGCCTGTTGGTTACCGTGCGCGCACTCGCTCTTTTGTCCCGTGGAACAAAAATCACCCCAAGCTGGAGCAATATCAGCGCAGTCTTTCCATGTAGACGACTCTAGCATGTCCTGTTACAGCAGCAAGAATGACAACAGAAGATGGAGCAGATGGAGAAAAAACAATATACGTAAAGTAGTATCAGGGCAAATGTATCCACGACTATAAACGACGTGTGTTCGCGGTACACACACATCTAGAATATGTAAGGGGTCACCAAGGGTACGTTAGCGTGGTATATGGCTAGAATGGAAGCTACACAATGAAGCCATCTCCGGTCAGTATCCGAGGGGGATATAGGCATGCGCTTGCCGCTTGCACCTGCAGAACATTCAGGACGGTGTCGTATACAACTGTGTGTAATGTGGTCGTAGAACGGTTTTACAATATCGCGCCGCGTTCACGTCACGCATCTAGGATGGGTAGGGGATTACCAAGGGGTTGTCGGCATGGTTTAGGTATATCATAGAAGTATCGTGCAGCCAAACTGGCCAATGTTCGAGGTGATATTGTGTATTTGCCGCGTACTTCCGCAGAATATTCAAGCTGTTGTCGTACACAAAATGCCCACGCCAGTGTCGTGTACAAGCCTTATCGGTGTTTAAGACATCGTGCTTCGTTCACGGTAAACATTTAGGACGGGCCAGGGAATACCGAGGGTGCGCTAGCATGGTATAGGTATATCATGGAAGCTATCACGAAGGCAAAACGGACCAGTACTCAAGGAAAAGTATGTCTTTGGAGCAACAGAATTTTTAGGCCGGTGTCGTACACAATATTTACAACACGCATCGTTCGTATATACCTGGCACGCATTCTGTACGACACCGCGCCACGTTCGCAGCATACACTCAGGGTGAGCATGGCCCTAACAATGGTGTGTTATTACGGGGGTCCATAGTTAATAGGACCTATGGTATACATAAAAACCTATATATTTACATATTTTTACTAACAATATTTGGTCCTATTTACTATGGTCCCCCGTAATAGCATGGTGTAGGGCTATCGTGAAAGCTACCATGAAGCCAAAATTGCTCAGTACTCGAATAGATATGCAAATTGCTGCGTGTACGGTCTCGTCCGCCACTTCCATGGACGCTGCCACTAACTTTTCGATGGAAACTCCCATTACTTCCACGGAAGCTCCCGCTGCTTCTGTGAAAGCTTCCACTACGTCTTCCGAGGAAAATTCCACTAATTCCATGGAAGCTTGCACGACTTCCATGGAAGCTTCCATGACATCCATGAAATCTTCCATAAATTCACTGTACTCCCATGGAAGTTTCAACTGTATCTACTTCCACGAAAAAAATCGGTTACATAATACCCGGCACCAGGTAATGTGCAAGCCTCATGTTAGCCCGCTCTTCGTGGTCTCTTTCCTAACCAGGGTGTGTGTCGCGAACGCGGTCCGGTGTCGCAAAACTCTGATTTTCAGGGCCTCCTTCGGGACGCCGTTTCGACTCCGGGACCAAATCCCGCGGGATTCAGATACCCCGGGATTCACGGTACTGTTTGTATGGGATTTGGTCACCGCGGGACTCCCCGCGCCGAGATTCAGCCACCACAGGATAAAAAACGGGATTTTTTGACGATGGGATTCAACGAAATTGTTTGTGCGGGATTCGGCCACAGCGGTACTCCCCAGGACGGGATTCAGCCAAGACGGGATTAAACGGATTTTTTCGAGCGGAATCCGGCCACTGCGGTACTCCCTGGGACGGGATATTTTCTCGTTGTTTTCGCGTCGTTGTACCGGGGGGGGGGCGTACTCATTTGTTGCTTGCCTTAGTCATTTGACCATTGACCACGCATCCCTTTCGAGACGGAGCAATACCGGTGGGGACACGACAACGGGAATTTGAACATTCAATGTTGTATTTCAAACCAAGTTTGCGATCCGAACGCTTTTTTTTGTTCTGGAAAATCTCGAAGAATGCCCTTTTAGTTTCGACCCCGGTGTGGTCGTACAGTCTATACTCGTAGGGTGGTATGGCTAAACTTGTACATGACACCGGTGTCGTAGTTTCCTATACCGCTCTGGCCGGGGGAATGTGAGCAACATTGATGTACACATATCGATGCATGACGGTCCTTACCTTGACGTCCAGAGTGGTATACGACACCGCTTCGCGTTCGCGGCACACACACATCGGATAGGCAAAGGACCACAGGAGCATCACGGGTGTATTATTATTTCGGGGGACCATAGTTAATAGGACCTATGGTATAGATAAAAAATCTATATATTTCCTTACTTTTACTAACAATATTTGGTCCTATTTACTATGGTCCTCCGTGATAATAGCATGATTTAGGGCCATGGCTATGTATTATGCCTGGTACCATCGAAGCTATCTACAGCAGCATGTCTGTGCTCGTTTTTCCCTGCGTTTTCACAATGCGGACACAAAGACGGCGACACGAGCTGGTCCAGCCGTGAAACGGATTTTCATTCGTTCGGCGGTTTGTTAGCAGTCATTTGGAAATATTTTACTCCGAATTTGACAACCGTGTTCCTGAGCCTGCAGCACACTTGCAGACACCCCAAGTTTTGGAATCCGAGTTGATTCGTCGAGAAAAGCCGTATCGAATAAATCCCGTCACACACGTAGATAATTCTGTACTAAAGCCTGTACGAAACCGCGAAAAATCTGTACAACAGTGGATGACGCTGATTCTCGAAGTAAACATTCCTTGAGGCATGGCGAAACGATCGATATCCTCAATATCGCCTATTCATACTTCGTTGTCTGTCAAGAGATTAGTGTGTTTATAATCCGCAATACAAAGTCAAGATGTTACAATGAGAACCAGTAAATCCCAATTTTCCAGCCCAGTTTTTCGTTATTGTATCTGAAATTTGGCGCGTGATTCGCAACGCTCTTGCCCAGGAGCGTGTTCGCGCTCATTTTGTATTTTTTCACTTTTTTTGCTATATGTTGTAACATCGCGTCGTACGTTAATTCGTATATAGTTTGGGATCAATGAGGCCTCCTGCTGCGACCAGCCGGAGACTCTCACCCAGGGTTACTACTCCCGCGTTGGTTGTCTGGCAATCAACGCGGCACCTCGTCGCAGAGAGTAGGTACCCCGGTAAAATAAACACTAACACAACTGATGTCGTTGTCGACGGTACACCTCGCTACCAACGATGGGCGGGCGGGACGGTCTGTTTTTTCCTAGCCTCTTTCTACTTTGTCGTGCTGTTGTAGAGCTGCGATATCGCTCACGGAGTGATACTCAATCACTGTCTCCCCATACAACAAGGAGGCTTTCCCGAAAAGGGATCCACCCTGCTGGCGTCCCCTCTTTTCTGGTCCAGATTACTGTTGTAACATCGCGTCGTACGTTAATTCGTATACAGTTTGGGATCAATGAGGCCTCTCTCTGCTGCGGCATGAGATCACACCCATACTTGTTGACCCTTCTCTTATCTCAATGTCGTCGCTCTTTTGATGCGTATCCTTTTTGCGGGTGCCTTCTATTCCTTATTGTCCCCAAACTTGTAGCCTAGTTGATTAGGGGTTCTGCTACCGTTGGTTGTCCCGTGGGAACGTCGTGTACGATTTTCCAGACCCCTCTGACGGTGATACGCGCTGAGGTATGCGATCGCGGTGTGATGCACCCGGAACGCGTTTACCTGGTTGTCGGCACGCAGTGTTGTAGCGTGTCTCCGTGCGGTTCTTCTGGAACTAACATACGCTTATGTCGTGCTTGAGGTCTAAAACGTCGGCCGGGGTTTTTCCGAAACTGGTAAGATCAGAGGTACAAAACGGCAGTAAGTCAACCGCATCTTAAAAAAACTGGAGAAGCCCCATCCAAATTCCAGTTCGAACTTCGCAAAATTGGGCTGGGAAAACGCCGGCAAATACAGCCTGATCCTCTAGGCTGGACCAGCGCGTATTGGTAAACAATGGAAAAGGAGCACTGCTGCTGTCTTCATGAAGGAGCACTGCTGTTGTACTACTCACACTCGTACATGTTTTCTTCGTTGTACACAGCCTGAAGAATGCTGTACATATACCAGGTAAATGAAAATTAAATGCTTTTTGGGGGTAGCTCGATACAGCCGATCGTATGTATGTCCCTTTTTGAATACCATTACCTGGATCGCTTTAGTCAACTCCTTGCTTGCTCGTTGGAGACGCACGTTCTCCTCTCGCCAGTCCATCTTGCGATGATCTTGCCAAATGCGCTTCTTCAGGCGTGACTTGAAACTGGTCAGTCGATCCAGCGCCTGGCGCACGCAACAAAGAAAAGCCACGCACGTACCCCGCGACGTCAAGATCCTGTTGTCAAAACAACACTATAGCTACTTCGCAGAGGGATAGATCTGGTCCACGTGGGCGGGTGTGATACTCTCGGTGCTCATCACCTGTGCGTATCTCTCCCCATTGGTGTCATCGTCGTTGGGCGCCGAAATATCTTGACCTTGCCGCGGATACGAAAATGCGGCGCAATTATCGTTGCCGCCTTCCATCACATCCCGATCCCGAGTGTTCTTCTCCATTTTCCGGAACGTTCTGATTCGCGTGCCCCTGTCCATCTGCATCGATCGGACGGCACCAACGTTTGTCCTCGACCCCATCGGACTGGCCCTGTCTGCACGTCACCCTTCGTGGTGGGCGAAGCATCCAAACCAACGCGAGCAACGAGCTGTGCTGTCTCGTGGTTAAAAAAAATGCGGCGGAACTGGTCATGATCCAATAGATCCAATAGATCCAAAACTGCTGTTGGCGATTTTTTATGCTTTTTATCGCGACGACGGAGACGTTCGCCGGATCCATTTCTATACGAGGATCCGTACGGCGCACATAGCCCCGTACGTATCAGAACAGAAACAACAGCAGTGCTGACGTCCAAGCCAGGCCAGGATCCAGGGCAGTTGTGGTCATGCTTGGTGTGAACAGGCGGATACTGGAGGGAGCTGGTCTGGAGAACCGGGGAGGCTAGCCCGCTGAGCTGTGCTGTCTCCCTATACGAACGCATGAATTCTAGCATGAACCCTCCACAGGATTTCGCTACGACCAACCATGACTCTGTCTTACGACAAGGAAGTGATGGTGCTGTTGTAGAGTTGCCTTCCAGATGGATAGCTGCAGCACTATCGGGGCATGAGTGCTCTCCGCGGGAACGTAGCAGCATCGCTGGCGGCGCGGATCCATCTCCGCAGAAGGAGAAATGGTCAGGGATGCGCCTGGTCGACACGGTGGTGCTCGACGATTCAGGAGATATAGAATACTGGTTGTTCACAGCCAAAACAGGCGACATCACCAGCAAGAAGAGAGCTCGAGACCGAGTCAAGATCGCCGAACGATTTGAGCGCTTCGCTCTCGCGAACCCTCGTAACACGGAAAGGTACGTTGCGCTCGCAAGCAATGGCCGGGGTCGCGAACCGCATGAGCGCGTCGTGCTGGGAAAGACGGCTCTGCTTGAAGCAATGGCAGGACCACAAGTTCCAGAAGAGCTGCTGGGCGCGACCCTCCAATGCTACCTGCGACCGCTAAACGGTTCGAACTCCTGTTTACGAGGATGCTACCGAGGACGCAATCAGCCCTGCGCTGTCCTCGGGGTTGCCCCCTTGTATCAACTGCCAAGTTCAGAGGTGTCAGGTGAAAGGACTGCATCTCCGAGAGAGTCGCCCATCCCAGACGATTTTCCTAGGGCCGCGAAAGTACGAAGCGAGGTTGAGCGGGTCCTGGCCAGCCTTGTAGCGTTCCTCGAACCCCAACTTATCGAAAGCAAGCAACAACAACAAACAATTCGCAGTTGCGACGCTGACTTTATCATCGATGACAACGGAGAGCTCTGGATGACGTCGCTACCCAGGGTAACTATAAAAGCAGCAGCAGGAAGGACGAGCGAAACCACCCCGCCCACCTCTTGTGCTGAAACCTCGTCTTATCCACCTGTCGATGGTAACCCTTCCGGTAAGAGAGGTAGACTCGATGGCGATGGTGGTGTCGTTGCGACAGCCCTAGAATCGGCGCATACAATGCCTCCTTTGGGAGCACCTTCTGCTCAACAAGTCGCGCCTCTCGACGGGGGTGGAAGCCTTCTCGGGAGTGCACGCAAACCCAAGATTTCAGACGTACCGCCGAATGAATCACCCACGACGGTGAACTTTTCTGGGCGACTAGACCAAGAAAAGCCGTTTTCAGGGCGAGCGCTACCCGCAATCTCCACGATGCTAGGGGCTAGAAGCGATGAAGGAGACCACAACGAACTTGGCTTGCTTGGAGGGAGGCAAGGGGAGACGGTGCCCATCATCGAGAAGAAGGGTGGGGTGTACGTGGCAAATTTGCACGCTAGTGCACTACGCGGGCTATGCTGCTGGAGGAAGGTAAGCCAAGGGCCTGTGCCTCAGCCTCTTTCGTTGTTCTACGACTGGTATAATATGTAGAACCTTTTGCGCTTTGTTGTGTACCAGTATGCCGTTGCTTGCACGACTTTCTGCATGTAGTTATTGTCACCAAGTGCGTAAAAGGTACGCAATGGTCTCAAGGTGAGCCCTCGAACGACGGGTGCTGTATCGGTTGTGTTCTATTTTGTAGCACACAAGATACCGTCGATTAGGCTCTGTTCGTACCCGACTCTCGTTAGACACCAGGTACAACGCAGAAGATCCGACAGGCGTCCGCAAGGCTTGAGTTGCGAGAGTAATAGGCTGAGTTACGATAGCGGTGCAGGCAGTTTTTAAGCCTCCGATTGCTTGTAGCATCATCCTCAAGCTTCTGATACCTCCAGTCCCCATGACAGCATTCATTTATTTGCTCTTGGTATATTCTGTCCTACTATTGGGACAACTTGCCTCCGTCCTCCGGTTGGGGTTCTGTTCGTCGTTCGACAAGTGTCCGGATAGGAGAGGGGGGGGCAGCTTGCGAGGCCGAGATTCACCACGGTGGCAGCTCGTGGAGGGTCGTTACAAAGGCAACCTCGCTGGGGAGGAGCGTCGAAGTATGGGTGGTGCCGACATCGAAACCCTCCTCAAGGGTGCGTCTTCACCTGCATCCTTTGATGAGCTGTCCAAAGTCCGTTTGAAGGTGAGAACCCTACGGTTGTGGTAGTCGACTGTCGCGGGTATGTTTCACCGCATGGTTTTCGCGACCTGTTCACATAGAGTGTGTTACGCCTGTGTCCGACTAACACTGGTATCGATACAATCACCCCCCGCTTATTATAACGCTTTTAGGGCTGTAGTTCCTCCTGGGGGAAACAATACTTGGACTTAGAGTGGTATGACTTTTGCAGCATTTATTGTACAAGGTTGAAAAATATGAGGCCTTGCGGTTGGCATGTGGTTGCCGGCAGCCCTACGACCGTGAAAGTGTTCCCGTTGGTCTCAGCGAAAGCTTGACAGACCTCAGACGGTATGCGTATTCAACTCAACAGAAGGCGACGACACGCACGTTCCTTGAAAAATGCTACGCATCCATTCCAGGAACATACCTGCGCGGTAAGCGCCTAGCGAGGAGCGCACACATCACTCAACGCAACCCGACGATTGAAAAGAGCGCTGAGTCCGACGATGACTATTTACCCAACGCGAAAAGAAAACTCAAGACGTCGAGCGATACAAGGTGTTCTACTCTGTGACCCTGGGTTTGCGTGTGGACTTAATAATAGAGTGCTAACTATCAGTCATAAGCAAAAGCTAACCCAACCGTTTTGCCACCGGTCTGATAATTTATGTCTCCATTGTTTGCCCCAGATGACCGCGCGCTCAGTGCTATTGGCAATCTCCTCGACGTCTTTTCTGAGGGGTGATGAGCCGTTGCAAGCCGAAGGGAGTTCACGCGGCGTAGATAATGACAGCAATGGGACCTCTCTGGCACGGCGATGGAGGGATTGCGATCAGCGTGCTCAGCTTTCTTTAGCCCGTGCTAATCCGCAGGTGAGCATGTTTCACGATAACACACGGCAGGTTCACCCACAGCAAAGGCAAGCCGTCCGCAATCGTGTTCGTGACAAGTGTTGGCTGTTTGTGTGGGCGGAGCGCTTGCCTGTTTGGAATCAAACCACGTTTTTATTACACAAACCCTTGTTGTGAACATATTTTGTAGACCGTGCTGTTCATAGTCGCCCGTACTGTAGATATTTTAGCTTGAACAGCGGGACCCACAGTGCATGGTAAGTGATTGGCTTGAGCAGCAGCATCCACAGTGCGTTGTGTGCCAGAAAACCACGACACCGCCACCGTGTATCACTACGAGCTGTCTCACCCTCCGCGCCCCAAATCGGCGATTTGTGTGTGTCGTGTGCGCCGCAGGCGTACTACGACGAGGCCACCGTTTGCGGAAACTGCATGGAAATTTGTCAAAAACTGGACTCGATACGCAACTCGGGCTTTCCGGATGGTAACAGCGGCGGTGCCATCGGCACCTTTTCCAGAGACTCATCTCTCGACCCTCTGCGCCCAAGCTCCGAACCTCTCCCCGACCCCATCTCCGCGACCACCTCGGAGAAGGGGCGGCCAGGCACTGCGGCCGCCGGGATCGACGTTTCGCGTGCTGCCGAAAAAGACCATCGTCTGCAGAGTCTATCATCTTCCAGTCCGGAAGAGCAGTGCAACATCGATGGCATGGAAGGCAGAGGGGATAACAGTTGTGATGGCCCAAGTGTTGCTGCTTCGGTGGAAGGTAGCACAAGCCACGGTGGGGGTGGTAGCGGTGGGAATGGCGTTAATCCCATGCTAGAGTCGGCAACGCAGCACGTTGACGGTGGTGCAGCGAAGCACGGGCTAAACGACGATGGAATCATGTTTGAGGACAGCGGGGAGCCTGCGGCCGCGCAAGCGCGCCCTCGAGGCGTCAAAAAGGCAACACACACGCGGCGGGAGAAGGTGGGGTGTTTTTGATACACTGGTGTAAATACCTTTACTGCCGGTTGCTGGAAACTTGGATCGTTGGGGCCACAAACGGAGCGCTTTCGATATCTTTCCAAAATCTCTAGAGTCAAGCGACGACCCCAACAACGTTGCCCGGATTCTCAAGTGCGTGACAATGACACCAAGAGTCGGCAAGTTCAATACTCAGGACCTCACTACAAGTATCACATTACGTCAATATCGTATTTTCCATCTCTAACAGTACGTCATTATCGCATTTTCCTTCCCTCACATTGCGTCCTTGTCCTATTTTCAACCTCTAACATCGTGTCATTATCTCATTTTTCATCACTAACAAGACATCATTGTCATACTTTCCACCCCTATCAACCAAGGCTCGTAGCGCTACAAAAGCTATCCACCGATTATCCGGCGTTTACAGCGACAACACCTCAAGAGGAGTGGGGGCAGGAATACCGAAAGGCAACCACCGAGCTGGGGTCGCGATTGGCCACCGCGGCAAGGCCAGAGCAATTTCTGACGGAGTCGCTGGCAGAAGTTCCACGAACGGAGAGCTACCTAGCGTAGCCGCTCTCGCGCGTTTCGCCATCGAACGCGAGCGAATGGCTCGCGAAATGGGCGTTGACGAGTTGGGTGGGCCAGCAACTCTCGGGGTCGTTAACGTTGGTGCGCACCAGAACCAGGGTCGTGCCGGAAAGGGAGGTGGGGGCAGTAAGCTAGCCAAGAACCAGCGGAAGGGTTGGAGTCTCAACAACGATGGTAGCAGTGGAGGTGGGGAAGAGAGCTTGGTTGTTGGCGCGGACAGAAGTTTGGTTAGAGCGGAGACGAGGAGCGCCGGAGAGATGTTGCTCGAAAAACTGGAGAGCGTCGCAGAGGCCAGGAGCATCGAGGTGGGAGGGGGGTTGGTGTGGCCACTCGATCGCAAACGTGTTCACCTACCTACTTCGCGTTTGCTTTTTGCGAAGCTCAAATCGTTGTGATTATGAAGAGGCAATATGTATTCCAGCCATTTACCTGTCAAAATCTATGGGCACGACACCAGACAATACTCGATTGCACGACGGAGGAGTTGGGTCAAAACTATTCGCAATGTTTTGCCTTATTTGAATTTTTGGAGAAAAATTAGTGCGCTTTCTGACGGAAACATGCAGTACACGCCTATTGTTGCCGAACTGGGGTCATGTTCGAGGAGGAAGACTTTGAAAACGATGTACATACGTAGTACATTCGCTCGTACTTGGGTGCGCCTGAAAACATAAAAATAACACATGTCAGGAGACGGCAGTTTAGGCCTGTAGCATATGGCGGTCTAGATTTTCTATGCTAGTTTTAGTGTCGGAGTTCCTAAAGATGTGCCCGTCGGCGCCCAAAACTACTGTCCCCTGACATATGTTTCACAAGGATTCTACCTGCCAGAAACAACAAACATGCTTCTCTCCTGACGTACATACACCTCTTGCGACCTCCAAACATGCCTCACTCTGCCGGCGGTCCCCATGACGGCGACGGTCGAACCTTTCACGGCAACTGGCCCATCGAGGAATCTTCTTTTCATTTCAGATTAGGCCTGTGACAGATGGTGGTCGAGACTCGTTATACTAGTTTTAGTGTCGGAATTCCTAAAGATGTGCCCGACGACGCCCAAAACTTCCGTCCCCTGACATAATTTTGACAAGAATTGTACCCGCCATAAACAACAAAAACGGTTCTCTCCTGCCGTACATACACCTCTCGCGACCTCTAAACATGCCTCAGTCTGCCGGTGGTCCTCACGACGGTGACGATCGAACCTTTCACGGTGACTGGCCCATCGAAGAATCTTCTTTGCATTTCAATGATTACGGAATGGGGGGCGGGGGGTGGGGCGCGGCTCCAACAGGGGTCGAGTTTTCTACGACCGAGTCGGCTTTCTTAGAGCGCTCCCGACGGTTCAACCCCGACGGAAGCGTTTCTTTGACGAGGGCTGACTCTCTCTTCGGCGATCATTTTGAGGCGGGGTTTCGGGAAAGAAGCGACGGTGGGAATGGTGGCGGTGGTAGCGGTGGTGGTGGAGTGGGTCAGATCGCGACTATAGGTGCGCTGCGAGACAGGCTAGCCGTTGTGGAGGGGGAGAACACCGCGCTTCGGGCGAGGGCACACAAGGCCGAAGAAGAGCGAGCTACGGAGGCCGCCAGGGGCGACAGGGCGAGCAAGAAGTTGGCGAAGGTAAGGTTATTCCGACGCCTCCAGCGTAGACGACGGGGCCGGGTCAGGGAGCTCTTTCACGCAAGCGACGTTCAAATTCCCTTATCGTGAGTGTGTTCATGTCTTTCACGTCGTGTCTTTTGATGCAACAAGGCTCTTACTACGGGGGACCATAGTAAATACGACACAAAAAAAACTATACGTATATTCCTATTTTTAATAACAATCTTTAGTCCTATTTACTATGGTCTCCCGTAATAGTTGATAACAGTTTGTACGCTCGCCCTCAATCTCCTTGTGACAAACGAGGTGTTCGACACGTTTTGACGAACGCCTTGTTGCGCCCGAAATTGCGTACGACACACTAGGGACGAGCAAAACTCTCTCTTTCTCGCCTTAGCCACCTCCACCCTCTTCCACCCCCCCTTTCCCCGACCCTATATGATATACCTGGTATATATACCTGGTAGGCTGGGTTGGCGTCGGTTGGCGACGACGCTGTAAAACACGCCTCTCACTGCGCAAGCTAGACAGCCAGGGTACCTAGTTTTTTTGGCGGTTACTACGGCTGGCGGCAGAGTTAGATCATTTTTGTGCCGGGAGAACCTTTACTCCGCATAAGGGGGATAACCGTATCACGTAATGTGTATATGGTGAGGCGCCCACGAGGCAGTTACATAGTAAACCCATTGCTGTCTCTGCAAGTGGCGACACCAGGATTAAATTAGCCCGTTGAAGCTGTCATCCGTATGCAAGAAAATCTGCCTTTAAAGCGGTTTTTAGTAGGTGGCAGCTCATCGTTCATGCGACTCGCCCAACACATTGCGGCGCTTCGCGCTTGGTGCAAGTAATGTCTGCTTGGTCGGTGAAAACCTGACGTGCTCCGTCCCCGCATTGTAGGGATACGAAGGGCCTATGATCATACCACTACGGCCATGCATGATAATGAGTACACCCCCCCCCCCCCCCCCCCCCCCCCCCCCCCGGACATGTGGCCACACCGGCAATTAAACTAACTCATTGAAGCTGTCATCCACATGCAAGTCCGCCTCATAAGCGGTTCTTAGTATGATGCAGCTCATCCTTCATGCGACTCGCCGGACACCTCACGGCGCTTCGCGCTTGGTGCAAGCAATGTCTGCCTGGTCGGTGAAAACCCGACATGCTCCGTCCCGGCATTGTAGGGATGCGAGGGTCTATGGTCATACGACTACGGCCATGCATGAGATCGAGTACATCTCTCCTATCGAGTACCCCCCCCCCCCCCGACATCAACGGCTTTCATGAAACCGCCCGAAGCATCAGGGGTTGCTCAACATCATCGCGTATCATCACAACTTCCATGGCCCCGCTTGCTCCTTTGCTAAAAACATACATTCAGACACGGACAGAGTTCTCCCGCGCAATGTCGGAGAAAGAAGAGGACCACCGTCGAAAGGAACTGGCGCTAGAAGAAAAACATTCTCGAGATTTGGCAACCAAGTCACAAGCGCTCGCCGAGGAGATGGCGCAGCAGCCACAAGCGGGGGAGGAGGTGACTGATGCAGAAGGCGACGGAAGGGGCATGGTGGGCGTTAGAGGGCGCGCATCCAGCAAGGTGAGGCAACCAAAGACGGAGTCCAATATGCACGCTGCCTCCCTGGTATGCCTCGTATCACATCTCGAGGCAAGCACGAGCGAGCACAACACAACGATCACAAACACATCCGCTACCCTTATGATACCGTACGAAGCGTCAAGGCGGGCACCATTTGTTCAAAGCCAGGAGTCGCGCAGACCACCACGTGGCGTGCTATTACGTACCGCTGCTGTGGCGATATTATGAGAGTGGTGTTCGTGAACAAAAAAAAAAAACGCATACCCGCTGCCCACGAGTAGTGATGTCCGCGTCACGCACCTACGTACTCTATCGTAGATATTTTGGACCCCGTTCTGAGTGGTGTACGTACAAAGCGTGAATACACCAGGGGACGCGTGATACGGTAGGGATAGCATAATTTGGCGAAACTGTCACTGGGACTGACGGTGTTCCTTAAGGGCACTGATGAACTATATACCCTATAAGGCATGCCCTATTGTCGATCCCAATTTCGTTTTACTTTCACAATGAACTTCGAACAAGAATTCGACGAGAGTCGACGCGGGAAGAAAGGGCTGACGTCTTCTCGCGATAAAAATGAAAGCACGAACCACAGTGGGGAAGGGGGAGGAAAGCCTGCTGTGTGACTCCGGGTCTAAGTCACGACTAGGAGGGAGAGAGAGAAGAAGGGCGAAGATTGGAAGAAGAATAAAAAAAAAACCTATATTAGGCCGGGGTTGAGCGTCCATTGTTTCTCAAAAACAGATTTTTTGGAGGGAAATAGAGCTTCTATACTATTACGGGGGTCCATAGTTAATAGGACCTATGGTGTACATAAAAACCTATATATTTGCCTATTTTTACTAACAAAATTTGGTCCCGTTAACTATGGACCCCCGTAGTACCATCAAGCGAGGAAAATCCTCAGAAAAAACAGGTGCTATCTCTGCCGCCGAATACGTTAGGAGGACACCGTATTTTAGGGTGGGGTGGCAGCAACAGGCGTAAATCTAGTACG
Organism: Macrocystis pyrifera; assembly: GCA_031763025.1. Taxonomy (NCBI): domain Eukaryota; class Phaeophyceae; order Laminariales; family Laminariaceae; genus Macrocystis; species Macrocystis pyrifera. The sequence continues at coordinate 6,161,457 of JASSKH010000027.1, forward strand.
ATACTTTTCAGAGCTACGCATCAGGTATCAATACTTGTCCTTCCTAGCGGAATACTGGTATAGTAGGTGATTTATGCCCTCTCATTCACGGCGCCGTCGTTTCCAAACACCGTATGTTGGCCTTAGCACAATCTTCATTCTCTTTTTTCTCGTCAGACTCGGTCTGCGGCATTCCACAATGCAACAAGTATTTCGCCTCTTCCCGTTGCTCTGTTGCCACCCCGTCCCCATTTTTTGCCGCTTCCTAGAGCCTAATCGGACGGCTGGAGCAAGCTTTGAAGGAGATGGCTGACCAGCAACAACGCTTTGCTCTGGACAAGCGGGCTCTGCTGGCTGAAAAAGCCCAAGAGGTGCGTTTGTTTGTGCGGTATCGAATAGATGATAACCGAACTTTCCCCCCCTTGCCCGTTCTTGCAAACGATGTGGGGCTCTGTTCCTCCGACGTACATCAAACTACTGCAAAGTTTCCATCCCTTCACCTAACATGTTGTGGTGTCATACTTCACGCACAAGGTACCTGTTTGTTGGCAGTTTCCCGTCTCTCCTACGAGTAGCGCGCCATACCATGCTGAAGTCTACCCCTGTGCCTTCCTTGGCAGGTAGCCTCAGCCGAGGCCAAGGGCCGACGAGAGCTGCAAGAATCGCGGTCTTTGGCTGCGGCCATGGAAGACCGTGCTTCATCTCTTCAGGAGCAGGCGAGTCCGGATTTCGCCGGGGCGCAAGTCGCAAGGGCGACCATTTTTACCCATCTATTGACAGCACGTTTTTTATACGACCCTTCTATGATGGTGGCATGTCCAAACGTGTTACATTCAACTATCACGCTACCCGCATTAACTAGGTTGTAGTGTACTCTTGCGGCATACTCACTGCGACTGAATCATACCCTACCCCCGTTGCATATTTCTGGAGTTATTGTAGCTTGCCTGGGGAACGCAAACCCTGCACGCTTTCACGTTTTCTTGAGAAATAATACAATAGCTGGGGCTCATCAGGGGTAATTTTGGCTTGAACTCTTGTTGGTGCGCTTGTTCGTATCGTACAGACGAGTTGAATGTTCTCGAATTCTCCTCGTGATTTTTCGGACAGGTGGCTGAAGCGGCGAAGCAGATATCGACCCTCTCGGCCAAAGAGGACGAACAGAGGAGGAGACGTCAGCGCGCCGAAGAAGAGAGCGACAAAATTAGAAAGGTCAAGGACACCAGATGCTCACGAATCTGTCACGGGACAAGTGTTTTTTTTTTTTTCCATTGTGTGAAGCGTCGACCATAAGGGTAGGCAGCCGCTTCATTCAGCTCTTCGTCGAGCGTTGTACGTGTGGCATAGGGTATTCGTAACAACCTACCAGCATCTCACTTGCTACAAGTCTTGGCGTGATGCCTTCACGATAGTACGAGTTGTCGTCTGCGCGTACGCCTGCCACTGCCCCCCCCCGCCCCCGCCCCACATTCGACCAGGCCTCCTCTTACTGTGTTGGAACAAGGCGCATTGCGAAGCCATGGGACAACAGCCTAAAACTACAGCATCAAGCACCAAGCACCAAGCAGAGCACGGCTGAGCAAACGCCTATATACGGCATCATGGTACTAACTACCGAAATACCTGCAGTAAAACACGAGCTACATCCGAACTACCGCACCAGTAGTAACACGAGCCATGTATCGTGGCTCCGTTGTCATTTTTGGCAGGATATAAGCGTCCTGAGACAGACCGTTCAAGCGAGTCAGTCCATGGACGTTACGGACGAGTCTGGTGGGCGGCGCGACGCCCAGAGCACTCTAGCGGCCGTGACAGCAACTTCTGAAGCAAGGATTCGCACACTCAACAACAAGGTGCGGCGTGGTGTAGGCGGTGACAGCGCGGTACAAAGCACAATCAGATCTCGACAACGGTGCAGCAGTAGCGCCCTACCGGCCCGGGAAAGCGCACATGTCGTGACACGCTAGGCTTGCGTTGTTCGTGCCCGAACGTAAATATCGTAACTGCGTGTTTTTGAGAGCTGGTACGCCATTACTTCGGTGACCACCAGCTGATACTTTATTTAGGCACGACCAATGCGCGTGGCTAGCCGATTTTACGTATCATCTTGTAGAGACATGATATATTTTCGGCGGTAGAGGCCATATCGAAGATGCAAAAACAGTACATTGTGGTCACATCCCTTCTCTCAACGTGAGTTGTGCGCGCGCTCTTGAACGCTCGATGACTTCGACAGCGCGGAGTATTCGTCACATTGACGTCAAATCATTCGTATAAGCACTCCCCCTCATCAGGTTAAACATATCGCTTTGAGCGCGACTCACCCGCGGGATACCACTACGAGAACCCGTAGGATGCCTCGCCGGAACCCAGCCAAAACCACAAAAGTGTCAATCCTGTCTTTGGACCCGCACCTTCAATATGTGTTTCGTTCGCTGAGTAAGGTAGTTTTGGCTTTTAGCCTTCAAAGGGAGAATGTTATTTCATCATTTTACCCTCGTCCCACTCGCCCCCCCCCCCCCCCGCCTTCCCTTTTGTTCCCGTCCATCTCGGGGTGATGGAAGGTGGACTTCCTGAAAGCTCAGCTTGCCTCGGAGCAGACGCTGAAGGCGGAAGTTGAAGCTGCTCTCGGTGCGAACCCTGCAGAATGTCTTAAGTAGAACAAGAAAGTACTCGATTAAAAAATAAACAATTGGAACAAACGAAGACACAAACAAATACACAAGCAGGCGAACAAAACAAAAACCGAAAAATAGCAAACTGGCCAACAAAAAAATCAAAAAGGAAAACAGATCCAAAGAGTCAGACAGACAGGAAAACAGAAGGGATTATGTAAATACTTTTACCGGGTACACACATAAAATACAACGAAATCAAGCCGGTGTCTCCCAAACACCTCGAGGTAGTGTTTTATCTCCTATCCCATCCGAAGATGCGCTGCCGGCGTGCAATCCCTGTTTGCTTTTCGGCAGCACGTATCAACCAAAATAGCTTTGGTCGTGCGCAGTGTTTGGCGTTTTTTAGCTGTTTCGTGCCGCCGAACACCAACATAACGAAGCTACTATTACGGGGGACCATAGTACATAGGACCTACGGCACAAACAAAAACCTATATATTTCCTTATTTTTACTAGCCTAATTTGTTCCTATTTACTATGGTCCCCCGTAATACTGTAGACGAGGGGGTGGGGCTTATGTGGACGACCCAGACGCCAACGTAGAACACCAGCGCTCCGAGCATGCATCTAACACAACATCGTCTGCTAAAGTACAGTAAGGGCCAGTCCTAACGAGGAAAAAAAAAACGACATAAAAAACGAAGAGCAGAACTCAAGAGCACGTGAGTTTTATTGGCCAAGTTCAAAGAATTAGAAGTAGACATCCCGATACCTCCGTTTTCACATTTCGTTTTTTTCAAGTCCCAGAGGACTTAAAAACGAGGACTTCCAAAAACGAAATAGATGCCAAATAAACGAAATGGGCTGTCCAGGGTCGAGGAGGAACATAGGAGAAGCTCGAAGCGTTGGGATGAAGTTCCGATAAAGTTTCTACGACCGGTTGGCAGGCGCACGATGGCCGAGGGAGTGCATGTGGCTGCCACGCGGCTTGTCTGCTGACGGCGCGAGCATATAGGGGTAGGGAATCACCAAGGGGTGCCCTCGCAAGAAACCGGGGGACGAGGAAGTGGCTGTGGCGGTATATTTTTTCTGCATGACTTCCACTCAATATTCAAACGTCTGCCATCGAACAGCGATAGCCGATACACAATTTCTAGAGCACTCCGGAGGGAGCAGGTTGGACCACGAGAACCGCCTGCTGTGGAGGGTGCCTCACGCGTGCGAGATGTGTCTATACACCGTCGCTGTTGAGCACTATCGCCGGGAATCACGTGCTGTGGCGGTTGAGTGACTCTGAAAACTTGCACCGCGTACAAATTCGACTCGGCTTCTTCTTTTTGTTTCGTTTTTTTTTTCTTCGTTTTCTTTTTCTCGTTCGAGCTCAACCTATCTGCTGTGTTTTACGAAAAACGAAAGTCTGTTCGTTTATTTCGTTTTTTGTTCCGTTTTTTTTTTGTCCTCGTTAGGGCCGGCCCTAACAACTAGGTAATTGTTTTACCCCTTCACAATCCATATAATTCATCTCTCTACTACAGTACCGGTAATATTTAGGCCCTCAGATGATACCAATTCAAAGCATCTCACTAAAAAGCTATATTTCTCTTTTCACTTAGTTTGACCGCTTTCTGCCCCCGCTTGTGCTTGTTTACGTAACATTTTTCGAAACAGAGATGCCTACAGTAGTTAAAGTAGACGTTCTGGCAGATCATGCGTTAGTGTCTTCAGCTCCTCGTTATGCTTTAGCCTGCGGTCGGTTATCTTTTTGTCGTAAACCTTAAATTTACCCTTGCACCGCCTGTGTTTTCAGCTATATAAGGCAAATACGTGTCCGTCGTGAAGGACGAGTCAGCCCTGTCGCAACCTCTCAACCTTGCCTTGCATCGCCTGTCATTTCAGCTCTGTCGAGCAAGAGCGTGGCCGCTGCGAAGGATGATGGCAGGAGGCAGGCCGCAGAGTCAGAAAAAAGCGAGGGAGTTGGCGGTGGAGGAGGCGGTAGCCCGCGTCCGGCGGCAGCTTGAGGAGAGCATGAGCGAAAACTACAGGTAGATGTGCGTGTGTTTTGCGTTTTTGCCATACAAGGCTCCGAAGCGTTAAATACACACGTCGGACATATCACCTACAGATAGATCATCTACAGATAGATCATCATCTAGATCCTAACCTGCCGTTGTGAAATGTTGTGCGGCATCTGTATGGCACAGACCCATCCCAGGAAACACGTGCTAGACCAAAGCAGAATATACGGCTCCCACCCGGCAACAACATGAGCCACTGTAGATCATGCAGGTCAAGAATATATTTTTTACCCGAAACATCTACTGCAGATCACGAAGTGGGGATCTGAACTGATCTGATCTGATCTGATATGATATGATATGAAATGATATTCCCGATGCGTGAAACGTTGCGTTTGTTCGTCTGTTATTTTGTGTCGCGCTTGTACCATACTGTAGCCTCCTCAAGCTAAGCCATGATCCGATCACTGTAAGGCATCTTCACGAGTGATGGACACAGGCGAGTTTCCGGGTACATCATACGCGCGACACACCACGACTGATTTTTACATACACATCACTCCGGGCCATCTGTTTGTTCAGCCCTCCGGGCGTCGTATCAACGTACGAAGCTGCTCCGAGTTGCGTGATCAGATAGATATCGTGCTACTCTCACCGAATCGAAACGGTATGGACTACCAGTAAGACTTAGCTTACCCCTTATCGTCGTGGTCTCTTGCATTACAAAGGACTCTTTCTAAAGTACAGGCGCTACAGGATCAGCTTAGCGACGCACTGGGAGATGTGTCGACCGCCAGGAGGCGAGAAGAGGCCCTGAAAGCGGAAGGGACGTTGACGGCCGCCAAGCTCAAAGATCGCTCGATGGAGCTCGCAAAGGCACAGGTGCTTGCCGATGCAACAACCCGTTCACTTCGTCATTCGAGCTCTGCGTAACACTCTACTACTATGTCTCCACTCAAAGTACCTGTATCGCTTCGTAGTATTGTACCATTAGTACTTATTATTAGGCCTCGGTAACACGCATTGTGTCGCCAATTTTCATTCCACCATCCGACGCAGTTTGCTCTTCTTTTGTTGAAATCGTGTACACAACGAAACTGGACGTCGTATATACGCAGAAAAAACGCGCACTAACCTCCGCGCTGTGTGTATACCACTCGATCACCGAAAGTTCATACCCCTATTCCAGGGATGGACATTTCGTAATTTTCTATAGGCATTGTTCCAGGGCTTTCATGGAAATCACATGGAAATCCCGTGGAACTCGCCTAGAAATCCCGTGTGTTTCCCACAGAAGCCCCATAGAAGTCTCATGGAAGTCCCATAGAAACCCCACGCACGTCCCATGGAAGTCCCGTATGAGATTACTGTAATCCCATGGATGTCCCACGGAAATCCCACGGAAGTCCCATGGAAGTCCCGCGGGAGTATCCATCTGACTTGTTTCCAACACCACGCACCTTCTCGGGGCGTATTCGTTTTTGTTCGCTCCTTGCGTTTTATCACGGATGGTTACGAGTAGTCGAGAGCGGACGACCTCGCCGAAGCGCGTGCCGCGGACACCGAGTCCTCGGCCGACCGTGCGGCGCGCGAGGCCGTGATTCGGCGTCTGGAGAACGAGCGACAGTACCTGAAGAGCCAGCTGGAGTCGGAGATAACCTGCAAGGACGAGCTGAGGGAGGCCTTGGGGACAGCCACTCGCCAGCTCGGAGAGATAAAGGTGTGTCCGTCCCCCTGGGGAAGGAAATAGTCGGCGGCGTAAGAAGTGTGATCGATAGTTCCGTGCGCGTGGTTCTCATATGTAAGAAGCGTTCTATTGAAGGGTCAGGGGGGGGATTCAGCGAAAGCACGACAGGAAAATGTAGAGGAGTTGAGAGGCCAGGGGGGGTCCAGCGAAAGTATGAGAGGGATCCGCAAGGGGAGTAGGGATAGTAAGTGACAACCGCGGTGGCGGCGATGGTACCGACGGGGTACGGAATCATGGTCGAAAAGACTGGAAGCGCCACTTCCCACCCGGCAAGGGTTGTTCGTACACAGCTTTAGCCTCAGTCAAATCACAAACGAGCGAGGAGTTACGGGCGCCGACAACGCGCAGCTTTATTGCTACCCGAAAACAAACCCTAATCGCGCCCTGACATCGCTAGTGTAACCCTGCCCTGTTCGACCACATTTTTACGGGCGCTTCGAAAAATTAAACGCATTCGAAGGTGGATTGGGCGGAGGAGCAGACGTCGAGGACAGACGAGTTCCAGCGAGAGCTCCAGGCGAAGTCGCAGGCAATGAGCGATCTTAACGCCGAGAAGGTGATGATACACAACGTGACAATGCTAGACGCCATAACCGTTCCGTGAAGTATTGGGAACATTTTGCTGCGTAAAACTCAACAGTTGGCTCTGGGCGCAAAAACGTATTGTTTTGGTTCCCACTTTGCTTGCAGCATCGTCCACACCGTATATGTGGTTTCCATTGGCAGTGTCTGGCCTCGGAAGGTTGCTGCTCAGCATATACAAGCATACATATGAAGGGCGCGTATCAGCGTAGATTGTTTGCGGCCGGCACGCCACCACCACAACAAGTGGTCCAGATTTCGTCCATATGTACTCAAATCGAATTGTGTTCATTCCTATCGCTCTCCTGCCACCAACCAACCAGCACATCGAAAAGATAAAAACAAATCACCCGGTGTCGGTACTATGGTAGGTATACTGTGGCTGCACCTTTTGGGACCAAAAAATTCTCAACCATCGTCCTGACGGGGCTCCTCAACCAATGCAGCTGAGGAGCTACCTACCTAGCTGTCCAGAAATTTAAGGAGCGTTTGTATTTAACATCAACTAGGGATTATAAGGGGGCCTCTACGCTCCAATGGCGGATCGGCCATGGTTCGGATTTGGCAGTTCGTCCGAATGAATTACGAAACGTATATATGAGGTGCAGCTATAAGTTACCAGAAACACCTACGAACCGTCAACACTATATCGTAGGTAAAACCCTTTAAATTATCGGTCGACATCCTGGCTTCAATATATTACTATGACATACAACCGGTCCTTATATTTTAGGACAGTGGTAGTGTCTCCGAGATCCGATGTGTCTTTTATCATGTTATTGGTTGGTATAAAGTACTTTTGTACCTATTATGGCGATCGAAAGGTACCTTACCCTTTCGATCAGACTGGTTAAAAAAAAAAGCCTATGCGGCTGTGTATCGGACTTTAAGGCTAGTTTTTTTTCTCCTCAAAAGCCGGTTTTGTTGGGTGAAGGTAAGAGAGTCTCGTCAATGAAGTAAAGCAGCCTTCCTATAACATTTGGGTGCTGCTGCACTCCTACTATGCCTGTATTTCGCAGTAATAGCGTGCGTCGTCAGCGCTGTTAAGACATTTATCACCCCGGACCCGTGTATCGATGCACTCCGTTCATACAATGTTTGCCCCTTGGTTTTTTTCTTCTCCTTTCGGGGAGTGTTTATTATTAGTGATCAACGCTGAAACTCATTCATGCTGCATACATATTGTTGAGGAGGGCGAACGCAACAAGAATGTTTGTATTTATTTTTAGGTGGCTATGGAGGCGGAGGTGGTATCGGCGACCCGGCAGCTTGAGCTGCTGAAAGAGGGGTACTCCAAGGCCAGAGACAACCTCAGAGCCGAACAGTCGGTGAGCTCCGCGTGCAAACGTAGCAGTGACATGACGACGGTACACAACGGATAACTTTGCCGCGCGACAGCACGAGTAGTGAATTCACCGTGCGTGCGCTCCTTGTAAACAAATTGGGGGCTCGGTGAGTGACTTCAGCACAATTTTGCGTTTTTTTTTGTGGTTTGCCAGACCAACCAAAAACGGTTGATACGTGCGGATATGATATGTGGTTGCGAAATAGTTCCGGGACGCACCGTACGACTATAGTTCGTACTACTGTATGTAGCGGTACGTCACTGAAAGCCTCCCCCATTTATTTCTCGTCGAGGACAGCAGTAATCCGCTCGGTCGTAGCTTTTAGCCTCCTCGTCGCGGCCTTCCCTCATCATGTGCTCGACATTCAATGCCTGAGAGTACGACGCAGTTGGCTGGTGGATGATTGTGCGGCAAATTTGACATGTTTTTTTCGCGAGCTTACAAATCGTCTTCCTTGAAAAAAGAACTAGACTAATTGCATACCTGGTAAACCTTTCGAGTTTCTGCGTCCGCCAACTTATTGAGGGGACTCTCCCTTGTTAAAGTTATTACATGGTACAACAATTCTACGTGTATGGATACGGTGAAATGAATCGGTAATTATTATTGTGTTTGCCATTCGACAATGTGCTTCAACGTTGATCACTCATAAACATTCCTAGAAACAAGAAGAAAACCAGGGGAAACACTAAATAGGGGAAAAACTACCTGGTACGAACTTCTCCATTAATATTATGTGCCCCCCCCGCGTCTTATTCTCCGCTATATATACGCCCACATCTCTACTTGCCTCATTACCATCACGCATCCAACTTGTACACAACCTGCGAAGGCCCTCGAGACGGCACGAACCGCCAACCGCAGACTTAGGGAAGAGATCAAAGCCACGGCGGAAGAGCTGGCGGCAACGAAGACCCAGCAGGGAGAGAACGCCAGGCGACATAGCCAGAGCCTAGTTGCGGCGAAATCGGCCCTTGACGAGGTGTGCGGCACCGCGAGAACAAACGCCCCATGATTGTATGTGCTTTTTATGTTTTCGTTCCTTCTTCTTCTTCTTCGAGTGGGTTTTGGTGTTTACATGTTTACGTTCCACTTGCGTACAAATCAATTCAGCACGAACAAGGAGTGAGCAAAATTGATTTATCGATGGCTTGAGCTATAAAAACATTGTGTTAATTAATTAAACAATCATTTTTTAGGAGACGATGCTCGTACGGAAAATATGAACATAAAAATTCTGTAGTGGTCGGACTCTTTTTTTATTGGTTTGTTGTTCTTTTCCCATTTATCGTCTTCCCCCTTCTTTCCTCCCTCCCTCCTAGCCGTAACTCAGGTCCAGGGTCATATAGCAGGCTCTCCCTCCCCTTCCACTTCAGCAGTACATGCCTTGTGTGCTTACCGCGTGAAGATTTCGGCATTTTCTTCCCTCGTCGACTCGCGTCGAAGTGCACCTACCCACGCTTGCGCACGATAGACTATTCATATTTACTATTGTATGGTGGCCCGTGTAAGCAGCGCGTTTGCCCAGAGCGATACGCCAGTCGCGGTCAGACTGACCATTCTTCTCAAAGTTATATTTATATACATTGCGTGCGTAGCAACTATACGTAGGACAATCCTCTGTTTTTTGTCCGGACGGGTACAGGGACCTTGCAACCCATTTGCTATCGTACTGCGAAAACCATCCCGCACTATTTCCAATAAATTCTTCCTTAAAAACGTGGATGCAGCCCTGAACGGGCCAAGGACATATTTTTAATGCGAAGGGCTAACTTTTGATGGGACGGAATACGTAGTGGCTAGAGTGATGTAGGATCTGCTATGAGAACCTACTGTAGAACCTACTGTAGCATCGGCGCCGGTGATTGACCGCGATGTAGCACCTTCGGTAGAGGTGTCATCGCCGGACATTGTCATTTCGTCTCCCTACAGAACACACAATTCGCTAAAAAACTTAGAAAAACACGTCATTCACGATGAATTTGGTTGTTGTGGCGGGGCGCCGGAGTTATACCACTTCAGAAAGGCAACGGAATAAATCGTGAAATCAGATACTGAACACACAACAACTAGCTCTGACAACGCCCACCAACCTCCGGTCTCTCCTTGTCCGCGACGCACGGTATCATCGGGTTCGTGCCTACGAAATTCGCAAAAAACGCCATAGTCTGACGAGTCTAAGCGCAAGCAGGGGGTGGAACAACAAATGCAGCTCCGCGCACAGCTGCTAAAGACAGGCGAAGTGCAACGTCAACTTATGTTGCTCCAAGATCAACTCGCAGGTGAGAACGCTTACACTAAAAAAGCCCGGGAAACTTCGCGTATGTGAGAAGCCCTCCACTACAATCGGTTGAGAGACACTCCACAGCTCAGACAGATCATCATCCTATCTATCTACAGATCATCTAGTCCTTCGCCTGCCGTTGTGATAGGTTGTGTGGCATTTGAACGGTACAGACTCAATCCAGGAATAACGTACCAGATTTTGCAGATGATACGGCTCCCACGCGGCGACATGAGCTTGATCAAAACATATCAGGATTATGTCATCCCTGAAAGGTCTAGAGCATTCAGTGGGAATCGACGATCTATCTGATCTGTCCGAGGCATGGAACATTCCCTTTCGTAAGAACACGAACAGATACCCATTCGATCTCCACACTACTTGGTTTTTAAGTGAACCCTCGTGGAAGCTTTCATGGAAAAAGATAGAAGCAAATGGACGCTTCCATGGAAACCACGGAAGCTTCCATGGAAGTGAGTAGAAGTGGATGAAAGGAGCTGGAAGCTTCCACGTAAGTTAGTAGAAGTAGAGGAAGTTCGTATATAGATGGATGTAGTCGCTAGGGGCGGTGGCGCACTCCATTCGGCACGATCCGGTGCCGGCCGTTTCTGCAAGCGCGGAGTCTCTTGAAATGCTCGAGTCGGCGATGGCGCGTATGGTGTTGCTAGCACTACTGGCGTTATTAAGCTTCTGAACTGATTACTGGAAAAAAAATACAATTGAGAATATATATATATATATATTTGCGTTTTGGATTTTGAATGAGTTCGGTGTCTTCTTCAAGCAGAGAGGCCGCTGGTTGTTTCTATAGTGGGTATTAGATTTCTTGTTATCGAAGGGATAGCACTACTGCTTGCAGTGTCGTGACAAGAGGATTTGTGCGTCGGATACATGTGGACCTAGTACGGCATAGACACTATTATCATGACAGTGTGGCGCGACTAGGGAGGCTGTCGATCACGGCCGTTGGTCATAGTCGTACCCATGTCTGATACTGCCTGTGCGGGCTAGCGTGATTTGCGTAACTGCCATTCACCTACAGAAAATGCGGCGGGGTTTCCCGGATGGGATGCATATTTTTATGTGGATGCCTATAGAGGGTCTCACGATAAAGGGGTCAAAGGCCCCTTACCTTTAGTTCTCTAAGTTGATGGTAATAAAATTGGTATTGGTGTTTTCCCTCCACCACCTTATGGCCTCCTGGGTGTTCCACCCACTGCTCCTGGTGAGCGAGGCAAGGCGCTAAGCACCCGCGCATCTGAGTGATCTAACACGCAGGCGTAGGCCGATCAAGATATCTCGTGCAGAGGGTGAGCGCAACGATGGACTACGCAAGTGCTGTGACGAGAGCCCACCAGAAATATTCAGCTGGGTGGGATTTCTGCAACTGGACATATCAAAACAGAGCTGGCATGCACCCCAGAAGAAAAATGCGCAATCTTCGAATACCAAGTCGAACTGCAAAGGCGAGCCTGAGCAATGGTAGCACCAGCACAACATCATGAAGGCACCGGTGACGTCAGTTACGCACAACAACTATAAGGTAGAGCAGATAGGAGAGGAGCGCCAGCCCAGGAGAGCAGTGCTCCACCATCCGCCCGGACCTCCTTGTTGGAGCTGGCTTCGAGCGAGAAATCCGCTGTATTGTCAAATCAACAATCACAGCCAAAGCAGATGGCGAGCGATCGTGAGGACGATACGCGTGAGGAGATGGGGGGCAGTGCAGAGAATGAGGAACAGGGGCTGTTGATTATGGAAGAGAGGAAGAGGACTGAGAATATGGTGATGGAGGAACCAAAGGCGGATTGGGAGCGGGAGGAGCGAATAGGCGAAAATGTTGGGGATTTGATGGGGGATGAAGATTCGATATACGACAAGGTGCCGGAGGAGCAGGCGGTGAAGGGGGCGCAGATGCAGCAACAACAGCAGCAGCCACTGTCTCCATCGCTATCGCCACGGCCGCCACCACCGCCGCCGCCGTAGCAGCAGCCGCTGATTCACGGGCGACCACTCCCACGACAAAAGGAGGAAAAGGAAATTAGCGGTGAGAAGGAAAATTAGGAGGAGCTGGCGGAAACACAGAAACATCCACAGCAGCAGCATCTGCCACTGCCGCTACGGCCGCCAACGCTGGGTGAATCGGCACCCGAAAGGGGAGAGATGGTGGTTAGGAGCAGGCCGAGGAGGACGATGACTACTGGTGGAGGAGCAACCGTTGCTCCTCCGCCACTAGTCCTCGTCATCCTCGGTCTCGTCCTAACCACTCGTTCACTCCTTTCGCGTGCCGGTTCACCCGGCGTTGGCGGCGGTAGCGGCAGGGGTGAGTGGGTGGTTTGGAGAGAGCAAGCAGGACGATGACTACTGGTGGAGGAACCACCGCTCCGCCATCAGTAGTCATCGTCCTCCTCGGTCTCGTCCTAACCACCAATTCACTCCTTTCGCGTGCTGATTCATCAGGCGTTGGCAGCAGCAGTGGCAGATGCTGCTTTTTGTTTGACATCTGCGTTTCCCCCAGCTCCTCCTGCTGTTCCGTCTCACCCCTGATTTCATTTTTCTCTTTTCGCCATGGGAGTGGCTGCCCTTGGATCAGCGGCTGCTGCTGCTGCGGCGGCAACGGCGGCGTAGGGGGCGGCCGCGGCGGTGGTTGCTCCTGTTGTTGCTACACCTGCGCCCCCGTCAACGCCTGCTCCTCCGGCACCTTGTCGTATATCGAATCTTCATCCCCCATCAAATCCCCAACATTTTCGCCTATTCGCTCCTCCCGCTCCCAATCCGCCTTTGGTTCCTCCATCACCATATTCTAGTCCTCTATCCTTCTTCCATAATCAATAGCTCCTGTTCCTCTTTCTCTGCACTGCCCCCCATCTCCTCACGCGTATCGTCCTCATGATCGCTCGCCATCTGCTTTGGCTGTGATTGTTGATTTGACAATACAGCGGATTTCTCGCTCGAAGCCAGCTCCAACAAGGAGGTCCGGGCGGATGGTAGAGCGCTGCTCTCCTGGGCTGGCGCTCCTCTCCTATCTGCTCTACCTTATAGTTGTTGTGCGTAACTGACGTCACCGGTGCCTTCATGATGTTGTGCTGGTGCTACCATTGCTCAGGCTCGCCTTTGCAGTTCGACTTGGTATTCGAAGATTGCGCATTTTTCTTCTGGGGTGCATGCCAGCTCTGTTTTGATATGTCCAGTTGCAGAAATCCCACCCAGCTGAATATTTCTGGTGGGCTCTCGTCACAGCACTTGCGTAGTCCATCGTTGCGCTCACCCTCTGCACGAGATATCTTGATCGGCCTACGCCTGCGTGTTAGATCACTCAGATGCGCGGGTGCTTAGCGCCTTGCCTCGCTCACCAGGAGCGGTGGGTGGAACACCCAGGAGGCCATAAGGTGGTGGAGGGAAAACACCAACACCAATTTTATTACCATCAACTTAGAGAACTAAAGGTAGGGGCATGGACCTTTGGCCCCGTTATCCTGGGCCCCCTTGTAGGCATCCACATAAAAATAAAAACATCCCATCTGGGGAAACATAAATCCCGCCGAAACCTCTCTAGATGAATGGCAGTTACACCAATCACGCTAGCCCGCACAGTCAGTATCAGACATGGGTACGACTATGACCAACGGCCATGACCGGCAGCATCCTATGCTAATAATATTGAACGTTTTGCGGTGCTGTCAAAAATGATGACGGAATGTAGAAGAACCGAATTTTATGTTGCTTTTCGTGGAGGAGAGCTCGCGCGGCGAAGGAAGGCCGTAACATAATATAATAATCATAACGAAGGGTCTCGGCAGGTACAAATTATCCGCCACTGGATAGCCTTAATATTTGGCCTTGGGTGTCACGTTTCCACAGAAGCTACCGCCGGTTAATCCCGTCAGGACTCCCATTGTGGGGACAAGACACTTGGACTTATAGTCAAATGTAGGTACAGGTATATACAAGTACTAAAAATGCTAAAAAAAAGGCTTTACGGCGTTTGATGCCAATCGTCGAGCCATACATGCCGATATGGTGCGTTTTTCTCCAGACGCATTAGACTATGTCCGTACGGACAGGCGGAGCCAAACTAGAACCCCCTTCACAGCTGGGCACCCATGTTTTGGCAGACGACCTACTACAGGAGTATATAGGTGTAATCACGAGGAAGTGTTATTTCTTTTTGCTGTCTGACGTTGTACAGCGCGATTGTACGATACTTTATTCGCAGCTCTTCGTACAAGGATTTAAACAAAATCTATATGCACCGTCTCCTAATAAATAAACAACTAATTCTTGATTCCATCTCCAATAGCTGTTACCCGATTGACATACTCGCGAACCTAAAGAAACCACGCCTACAATTCATTTCAATAATACATACTACTAATCCAACATATCGTTTCGTTTTCACCTCCCGAGGCACACAATATATATACCTGCTACCTGGTATACACCATTGACTGGGCCTTTTTGCAGAACCAACCAACGTTATGTGATTGGGGAACGCATTGGTGAAAAAAAACGGAACAAAAAGTTAAGGAGCGCTCGCTGTTTTATGTTTTTGCTTTCCCATGCAGGGCAAAAACGTGAATCCGATCGCATGCTCGCTGTCGAGCGCCTCGGACAAGGATTGGCGAGGTGGTCCAAAAACAGGAAGGCACACGCCCTAAGCCGACTCTTCGCTGGGTCCGCGATAGTGGCAGCCGAAAACGACGTTCGTGAGCGCACGTGCAGAGCTCTGAGGGAGGCCGGGGAAGGGGCTTGTAGGGCCCAGCAAACGGCAGTCGAGGTCGGTCGAACGTACCGCGCGTTGTATATCACGCCCCCTACGGTACATTGATAAAATTAAAAACCAACAGCTCTGAGATCGAGTACTTCGTCTAAACTCATCTTTGCAAGCTGTGTGTGATACTTCGATCGCGCGTACTACGGGGATACATACCACCCGGGTGATAAATTATCAAAACCTACCAGGTATGAAATTATCACAGGGGGTGTGTTATACACCGTCATGTATGCGGTACCCGGTAGTCATGTATTTATCATACAAACACCAGCTGCACTTGTCGTTCTTCACCTTTTCAATTCGGTACGGACACCAACATTGGGGGGCGGAGGGCGGGGAGTGCTGGCATGGAGGTACAGTAGCCCAGGGGGGGGTTAAGCTGCTGAATCGCGGTAGGGAGCGCAACACAACCCAGGGCTCTTCTACGTAGGCTTACGAAGAAAACTAACACACTCCCCCTACCGACAGCATTTGTGTTCATGCTTTAAAGTATACACATATAGTGTGCATGCGGCTATGTTCGAAATGAGGCGGTTGCTTACATGGCGGGGGTCACCCTCTGACAGGCATTTGTTTGGGAGGGGGAGACGGGGGGGGGCTACATACGGTTGGTTGAAGACTTTGCCCTATCTAAAATTATTATGCAGGCAAATAATGCGGTAGTTTTTGAGCGAGCGGGTACTCGCTGTATTCTACCAGGCAAGCATGGCACGTACGTCTAATCTACTGGGCTAAAATCTGTCATACGAGTTTATCTCAGCGAGAAATATATACGTGCCGTTTCGACCAACGAAACAAAAATTAACGCAATCCAGGAGGCTCGAAAAGTAGCCGCGCTTATGGCCGCAGAAGAGTTGGCCGAGGTCGAACGAGCGTTTGAGGGGGAGCGGTCGACGCTACTCGAGGACGCAGACGCGGCTGCTGCCGTGGCGGCGACCCAAGTCCAGACGATCGAAGAGTTGCGGACGCTCGAAGCGAGCACGAGGCGGGAGCTCGAGAAAACCAGGCGAGAAAAAGCGAGCGAAACGCGAACGAACACCCACCTATTACACTACTGTATTGTTCTTTTTGTTCGCCATCCGATAAGTGCACAGCATGAATAAGATTCACATTGATCACTCATAAACATCCCTATCCAAAGCAATAGTAAAACTGAGGGAAATCCAATCAAGTTGTATCCCCTTCTTTTTTCTCCCCGTGGCACAGGGCGGAAGCAAAGGAAACTTCCAGGAACTACCGAGAACAATCAGAGAAAGCTGCGCAGGAGGCGGAAGAGCAAGCTCGCGCGAGAATAGAGGTAGACCACTGGGGAATGCCTGTGAAAGTACCGGGTATTCTTCGAACATTTTTCGTGTCGTTGGCGGTGTGCTGTACGGCCCATGATCTTGTAAAAGGTACCGACACAGCTCTCGGTAATGATCGCTGCGCCACTCACTCTACTGTAAGAGCACTTGATGTGTATCCTAAAAATGACCCATTTACGCGAGGTCGAGGTCGGCATAAACATATATGCAGCTTCGCCTGCATTGGCTGATCAGCAACACGAAGAACGGCACAGAGGAAACCTCTGTCTCTCAGTTTCAACAACGTCTGCCTGGTCGGTGAGAACCCGACGTGCTCCGTCCCGGCGTTGTAAGGATGCGAGGGTCTCTGGTCATACGACTACGGCCATGCATAACAATGAGGCAAAACAGGAAGGGGAGAAGGGAAACAAAAACGAAATATATAATGCATGGAAAATACGTATTGAGCGCCCAAGTGTTGGAGGTGTCTTCATTAGGAGGAGGAACGGTACTCCGTCTCGAAAGGGATGCGAGAGTCTATACACGTATGAGTATTTCCATGGCAATGAGTAATCCCCCTCACCTTCCCGGTGTTTACGATACTATCGACCATAAAGGCGGCGATCGTTAGCACTGAGAAAGCGTGTGCGGAAGCGAGCAAAGCGGCGAAGGAGGGGTCGGACGAGAAGTGGAGGGTGGTTTTGCGTGAACATCTCCATAAGGCGGGGGAAGAGGCGGCAGCGGCGGCGGCAGCAGCCAGCCTGGAGCACGAGTCGCTTTTGGAAGAGACACAACAGGCCTTCCGAATGTAATTACAATAACAACAACGAGTGGTCGAAAAGAAAACAGTTACAAACCACAGTACGACGTACGGAGTCTTTGGGTTCCCTTGTTCTGTTAAAACAGTTGAGACGTGCCAAAGGTTTGTTTTGCCCGTGTCTAATCGACAAATGCTACAGAAACCACAATATCAAGTACGCACCTACGTACAGGCAACCTTATTTTTCGGCTCTCTCACCTTTTGCAGAAAAAAAATGAATAACATCGAGCGACCATACGAACCACACCAATTATTTTCCCTACTCCCCTCCTTCCTATCATGGCATGTCCATAATCTACCACCACCACCACCACCACCAGAGAGCGCGTGAGGCTCCGCGAGGAAGCAGAGCTTCTTGCCGTCGCCGCCACCGAAGAAGAGCGCAAGCGGGGCATCGAACGAGAGATCGATTCTCGAGCAGCCGGGGCCGCCGAAGCTGCTGCCGCTGCCGCCTTAACCCGCGAAGAAGACAGACGCGTGGCGGACAGTAACCTGTCGGAGGCGCTGGCGGTAGCGGCCGAGCGCGCCAAGTCGGAGGCGGGGGTGGCCCGTTTGTTGGAGGAGGAAGCGCGAAAAGTTGTGGTCACGGAAGCGGCGGCGGAGAGGGCACAGCTCGAGAAAGAGCTCGCGAAAGCCAGGGAGCGTGCGGTGAAGCTGGAGGGGGGCAAGTGGCAGAGAGCGTCGGAGGAGGCGGAGGCTCGCGCTTCGGCGGAGCAGGTGTGTGAGATAGATGGGACGTATGTGGTGTGGTATGGTAATGCCTTGAACTTTGTGCTTGCCGTGTTGGATTGGGTGGGAGACGGTTGATTGACTGCGTCGGGTTACGATGGATTTATATGTGGGGTGGCTTGAGATTATTTTTGCACAGTCGGCTCTTGGACACCGCTTGTTGACTGCGCTTGGTTGAAATTATTGCAGCCAAAGCGCAGTAACGTACCAGTGCAGTATAACTTTATACCAGGAGAGACTATTAAAAGTACAATTCCGTACAGTGAGGCTGAACAGTATACAGCAAGAAGAAGCACGCTTTCCACGGTACGCGCCTGGCTCCGGGCACCGGGGGCGAACGTTTTTATGTGTTGCACAACATCATTTTCGAGAAAACTCGTCTGGCTAGAACGAAAATACCTCGGTTATACTATTTTCATATGTACACGTACGCGCACCACGAACAGCTACGTACGTACAGGTGACCATCGATCTCCCGCTACCCTCCTCCCGCAACCCCCCCCCACCCGCTCTACTCGTTACCCCAGGTGGCTGCGTACGAGAGGGGAGTCGCAGACCGTGGGCGGCGGGCGGAGCTTGAAGCCGCCCAACTACAGGACGCCGCGGAGAAAGCCCTCGAGGAAGTCAAGCAGGGGGCCCGGGTTACCATCGAGGAAATGGTTGCTCGACACTCTGAGGAGATCGAAGCCGAAAACAAGTGAGTCGATTGGTCTTGTGATTGTGCACGCTGTGGGGCGATAGTTTCTACACGATCAGGATCAGGACGCGGATTAACTCCATGTAGACGGGTGCTTGAAGTCGCGGACACGTATCTGCTTGCACTGTCAACACACTGCATGAACAGAACCGCTAGTATCTAGCTCGGCGGTCCGCCCCATTCACGAAAAATAGGAGGTATGTAGCTTTTTTATAATCAGTCAATCATTAGTATGTTTCCGGTAGACAATGACGATGGGGAGTTAGTTGGTTCAGGGACAAGATACACCCGTAAAAAATAGGTATGGGTGTGCGTATTAAAAAAAAAACTGGAAATGCCTTGAGTCGGGCAGTGTTTTGTTTCTAAGATACTTTTACCAGAACAAGACCGCTACGTGTAGCTGAACGGCCCGCCACCCCTTCGTCGAATGCAAAAACGGAACGGCTACATATATTTTAACGGTCGGCCCCATACACCGACAGGCGGGTTTCCGAAGAACAGGCGATTGTGCGAGAAGACGCGATCAAAGCCGCGATGGAGGAGCTTACGAAGAATCACATCAAGGCCGTCGCCAGCGTAAGAGGATAGCGTTTAACACACGGTTCTATTTTTAAACGAGTTCAACAAGCGCTGGGGGGGGGGGGGGGGGGGGGTACTCATTGCACCTTTTTAAATTTTATTCCGTACGAGTATCACTTTCACTTTCCAGCCCAACTCGTACTGTAGGGGATTATACTGTATCCTCAGCGGCATTCTGAACAAGCCGTGGTCGCAGGCAGGTGTCATTCAAGTACGAAATCAGTCAGCATGATTACTTTATCTACATAAGCTTTTACAGAGAAAACACAGCAGGTGTTTTGTTGAGAATAACACGTGTTTCTGCTGACCTCAACCTCTCGAGTACATATCATACTAAGAGTACATACTGATCGATGAAACCCCTTTCCGAAAACACTCCTGCTTGGTGACATTGGCGGTGACCACCAGGCTCGAGAAACGGCGACCGCAGAGGCGAGAGGGCGCGCTGAACGTGAGAGAGCGGCCGCAGTGGAAGCGGCAAAGGAGAGGGAGAGACTCGCGACCGACAAGGCCAAAGACGAACTTCGAAGGTACCAGATGTCATGGTGGGGGGACGGGGGAACGGGGTGTGTGTGTGCTCATGTCATGCATGGCCGTAGTTGTATGACCACAGATCCTCGCATCCCTACAATATCGAGACGGAGCACGTCGTGCTTTTACCGTCATGGCGGGGAATGGTCTTAGCATCGGAAGTGAGAACTAGGATGATTGTGGATGTGTATTTCTAAAGTGGTAAAATGGGTATTTTTTCATTTTTGTATCGGTAGAAGTTTACAACATCGATATGGTACCATTCTTAGTCCGAGTCCGCTTGTCTGTTTCGCTGAAATATGTTTCCCCAGTGCAAAAACGGAGTGGACTGCGGAGAGGCGTCGACTGAAAGAAGAGTCTGCGCGCCTCGAAGAGGCGGAACAGAAGGCCAAGGACGAACTTCTCAGAGCTATGGCCAACAGCAGCCAGGTGAGTGAGCGCGACCGCGCTACCATATCGCGGGGGTAGGGCATCACAGCTACCGCATATCATGCAAGATAACGTACCTACCCACTGGGATTACTG
The DNA here is from genome assembly GCA_031763025.1 of Macrocystis pyrifera. NCBI lineage: Eukaryota > Phaeophyceae > Laminariales > Laminariaceae > Macrocystis > Macrocystis pyrifera. The sequence goes on from JASSKH010000027.1 coordinate 6,181,963, forward strand.
TCCGAGCCGACTTCCTAAGTAACAAAGGGGGGGCAGACACAACGAAAATGGTGGGTGGCTTTGGAAAAAGCCTCGACGGTTTGGTTCCCATGTGTAGACCCATCTATCACTCGGCGTTGGGTTTTGAACTCTTCTCCGCGTTGTCGATAAAATCAGCTTCGAAGTCCGTCCGAAGCGTGAGGGGGTGTGGTATCTTACTACCCGTGTGATACTGGTATTCACCGGTCACCGGGCTGGGGTCTTGCATGTTGTCGTTGTTCAGCTACTGTAGGCGAAAATCTAAAGCTTGACGCGTTTTCTTTTTTTTTCATCCCGCTTACTATCCTTGCCCTACTCTCCCCGCTGCCTCTCAGTAGTAACTCAAATCCGGAATCACAGAACGGGCGCTCCTCCGTCCTCGCCACTACGGCTCGTGCCTTGATTTCTATGGTGGTCACCATTAACACTACACCCAGTTTGTTCGCATCGAACACGCTGCTCTACGGATTCCCCGCTCAGCTTTACGTACCCGAGTGCTGCTTATGGGGTTGGTCCGGGAAGACAAGGCGCAGACAAAAGCACTCTTATGCTCCCTCGGCCGAGCCGGAGATCATGGTATAGTAATAGCTGAAGTTATGGGTTGTTGATAGTTCCAAAATGCCCTACCGCGTGTGTACTTTCCGTAAACACCGTTTTGTTGCCGCCAGGCTACTCAGCGGGCCCGAGCTAGGTGGGAAACAGGACAGAAGGTGGCCATGGAGAAGGCCGCCGCAGAGGCGGTGGAGGAGAGAGAGAAAGCCCTCGAGGAGGCACGCCGGGTAAGGAGACGTAAAAAAAAAATCAACCCTGCTGCTGTATGCCGCTGTTTAGTTTTTGCCAGTTGCTAAGGGCAAAAATTCTCCCCGTCGTCCGGACGAAACGACGGAATCGGATCGCTTGCCACCGCCGACCTATAAGGTATCACTCTGGGAGAAAACGTAAGTACCCTTGGGTATGAACATGAAGAAGACAAATGGTCCTTGAGTTTTCGCCCGGAATGGTAATCCACTATTACTGTAGCAGCAGTAAAAAACATGATAAACGGCCTACAAAAGGGGTGACATATTCTTCTTTTCTTGATTATTTTGTGAGACGATACTTGACGCAGAGCTTTCATGGAGTAATAAGGCGGGCCAAGTTAACAGAGCGCCTCGTTTTTTTGCGCGGCAGCGACTTGTAAATAAACGAATTCGGCCTCCGTGGCGTGTGCAATGTGAGAACCGTTTACCCCGACCGCGACTTAACCATATTTACGGGAAACGGCCCATCGAAACACTCTTGCTCGGCCAGGCGTTCGGACGAGAAAAAAAGCGAGCACTTCTGGAAAACCAGGAAGCGTTCACGGCTCAAGCGGAGGCCATGACAGATAGACTGCAGAAGCAAGCAGCGGTTTCCCTACAGCAGGTGCGGGTCCCGCTTGAACGCGGATGGACATGCAGTTCAGAAATAAATCGGAGCCGATTGAAGACCAGCCCCTAGACCAGCGATCGTGGAGAACATCAGAATACGTTATCCCATTGATCGCTGTTCCGAAGAACGTGTTAAGAAAATCGTTCCTGTTTTCTGCGGTTTGGAAGAACGACGAAGACTGCACATGCCGACTCCGGGGGGTTGTTCTCTCATGTACCCGCACAAGCTTCCCCAACTGTCTCCCATGCAGCATGCATAATCCCCCCCCCTCAAAATTTTCCAGTAGAAAGCTTCTCTTGCTGCCACGATCACGCCAAGTCAAGGGCTTGGTTCGTCCCAGCCAACTATCAAACTGGCTGTGGTAAAAAACACACACTATTTGTGCTAGGTTGCTTTTCGAAGGCTTAAGGGCAGCGGCCCAATACATCATCCATGTGATACGTGACCATCCTTTCAACTTCCCAACCCATTCGCCCACTCATCTACTCCAACGTCCCGAACGAACGTTTTGTGTAGGCTAAGGATTTACACGCGGAGACGCGGCAGGAGAAAGATCGACTCTCCGCGGAGCTTACTGGCTATCGGAGAGTGCTCAAGGTGAAGCAGGCAACCCCCTACACCTTTGGTCTGTGTTGCATGTTTTTCCATAAAGCCGTGTCCAGAGGTCAAGTAGGGAGGGATGCGTCTTGCGCTGTCCGTCTCACTCTCGCTCAAAAGTCATGGCTGATGTAGTTTTTATTCATATCAACTCAAATCCCTGGCTTAGCTGCCCACTACACTATCTTTTCCTTCTAAAACGCATGCGTGCTCCTCCTCCTCCCCCCCCCCCCCCCCCCCCCCCCTCGCTCGGGGACATACCAAAACCCAAAATCACTGCAGGAGTCCGAAGCGACCCTCATGCGCTTCGAGGAGGACGCGAAAGAGCATTCGGTGTCTAGCTCTCTCCGGAACTGGAAGTTGGCCACTGCCGCCCTTCAACTGCGCGTTCAGCACAAAAAGGTGCGAGAATAGAAGATCAAACGTAGGGAAAACGACAAGGTGCTTGCTGCACTCTTGTACCACCTGGTTCAAGCCTGCAGTACCGCGGTCACCATCCCTTCAGATCTGCCCCCCACGTTTATGGGGACAAACTAATTGGAATTAATGTGGGATAAATACGGTCTGCAGTTCGAAATGAGTTATTCCCCGGCGGTTCACACGGGTCGGGTCAAGCCTCGCGGGTCAAGTCGGGTCGAGTCGCGAAAGAGTGACCCGACCCGACCCGTGAGAGTTTGAAAACCTCCTGATCCGACCCGACCCGACCCGACCCCACTCGACCCGTGAGATTAAAAAAAACTTCCTGACCCGACCCGCGGATCGGGTCATGACCCGTGAAGAGCCCTGGTTTTTGCACGATGTGTTCCATGCACGGTGTTTTCACAATATAATATAATGGTGGAGTCAGGCAAAGCCATGGAACATTTGCGCTAAAACGCTGCAGGTCATTTTTCAGCATTCTTGCGGTTTACCGTTCACCCACCCCGAATCCCCCCCTATCGATGTCTGCGTCTGGTCGATGAAAACCCGACGTGCTTCGTTCCCGCTGTAGGGATACGAGGGTCTATGGTCATACGACTACGGCCATACATGATGTTGAGTAACCCCCCCCCCCCCCTCTCTAAAAAGATCCTAAGATGCTCAAGTACGACTAGTAATACAGTATTAAGAGCAGAACTGGGAATGCGCCCACTCAAGACAAATAGAGACATGAGAAAGTTGAACTGGCAATATAAAGTAAGGAACATGCCAAAAAAGAAGTTGCTAGCCATAGTTGATAGAGCTGTATGGGAGAAAGTATCAAAAGGACGAGCTGGAATAAGGTGGGATGGCGTAGTTGAGAAAGTACGGAAGGATCTAGGGGGAAACCAAGTAGAGATGATGTCCGCCGGGAAGTTTGGGAGGTACAAGGCAGAAGTAGAAGAAAGGATAGAAAGAAGGGAAAGGCTAGCGCTAAGAAACAAGGTGGAATCGGAAAAACATTTAGAGATATACGGGGATTGAGGGAAGGAATAGGAATGAAAACGTATTTGCATGGCCCAATGGACTTCGCGATAACGCTGAAACTGCGCTTTGGTGTAGGGGACCTGGACCTGCCAGAAAGAAGAAAGAGGTACACCAGTAGCCGGGAAGAGGAGGAAGTAGACACACAGATGTGCCCGTGTGGCAAAGCAATAGAGAGTAGAACTCACATAGTAGGAGAATGTGAAATATACAAGGAGGAACGGGATGTGTTGGAAGAGGAGATGAGGAAAATAGACGAATGTGACATGGAGGAGTTTGATACAATGAATAGCAGCGAGAAAACGATCGCTATCCTAGGAGATAGATGGTGGCCACAGGAGGCCAAACAGGAAGGGGATAAGATTAGCAAAAAGTTTCTATGTAATTTATGGAAACAACGTAATGAGCGCCCAATTGTTGGAGGTGTCTCTATTAGGAGTAGGAACGGTGCTCCGTCTCGAAAGGGATGCGTGGTCAATGGTCAAATGACTAAGGCAAGCAACAAATGAGTACGCCCCCCCCCCCCCCCCCCCCCTCTCTATGTATTGCAATCGACGCTCGCACAACCGAACATCCCCCCCGCCAGTCGATCGAAGCACTGCGCAAAGAAGCAGCACAGCGGGAATCAGAGGCCGAGAAATCATTCGAAGAGGAAAAACTAGCGCTGTCGGCAACCGTCGAGGAGCTGCTAGAGCTGGCGTTCGATTCGAGGAGGAGGTTTGCAGAGATGCAGGAAACTCTGGTCAACCACAAGCGCGAGGTGCATATACTATAAAGGGGCCATAGGACCATACGGAGCTCATGCTATTGGAGTTTGACGCGGCGCGCTCTTGAACGGGGCTCAATAACCTGTCAGAGATCGCTGGGGCTTGCGTACCTGGTGGGGGTAGCATGATTTTTCGTGTTGAAAGTTTGGTGCACCGACGTACATGCAGGAGCGGAGACAGTGCGGTTCGTTGTCTCGCCCGTCCCCCTCCGTGGCGCAAGGGGGATCAGGGTGGTATTGAAGGGCGGACGCAATCCTCACGATACGATACTTGGCTGTGGCCAGAATGAGATTTGTCACAGTCTTCCCACAAAGGCATGGTTGCCCCGTTATGATAATGATGTGATCTAACAACCGCTGCATCTATCGGAATCGCTGTGTTGGGGGTTGGCTTTTGGCTTGTCCCCTAATCCCTCTCTCTTTTCGCTTTCAAAATCTTCAGCGCGAGACTGCGTCACTCACCCCTTTTTTTGACAGGTGCTAATCGACCACAAAGTGCAAAGCTCGAGCTTGCACAAGGAGTTCGACAGCCTTGCCAGAGACCGCGAACAGGTAAACACGAGTTGGGGTACGCACACTTAATCATATTATACGACGATTTTGATGCGGCCATTCCTCACCACCGCCCGCACGGAATTAATCCCCGCCCCCCCCCAGCGTTTCAGCGTCATCCTTGAGCGTGATCAAACAATGTAGCTTGGTATACAACACGCTACCGAGTTCTTCACGTTTATCCGGCCGACGATGGTATGTAAAGGTTGCACAGAAGAGCGTATTATTTCCCGCTTTGTCTCAGAACTGATTCATCATCCTGCACGGGCACGAAAGACACATCGTCAGTTGACGAGGGAACTGAGAAGCTATCGTACGTATATATTAAGGGCAGCATTTTTAATAGGGAAGCCCAACGGATAGATAGAAAGAAAAGGGTTGATCGCGGGTCAACTATTTGACACGTCGGTGGTCGGTGCGGCGGCTCTACAACGGACAATTAACAGCACTCCATGGAGCACCTGGTAAGCAGTATGCAATTCGTAGCACAGCCCCGCCTACATCATGGATAGGAAAGCGGTGTTCACCCTAACTCGATCAAAATCGCTGCGATAAACTTCTAGCCTAAACAAGTTGTCATTTCTACGTAGCCAACACCGGCAAGTGTTACGGCATTCCCTTGGAACTACCTTGAATTACCGGCAACTATCTGAGTTCAGGTACTGGGGAGGTATTGGTATTATTTGGGAGGCCTATCGTTGACGGGGAAACAGGGGTTAGGGGCGATGAGTTTTATCTGAAAAAATATTTTGGAATCAGTCCCAATCGTGGCCGATTTTTGGCATAAACCTGCTATTCTTACCATTACATGTGGGGAAAACAAGAACCTGCTCAAATAAGCAAACCTGACGGGGATGTTACGTGTCCCAACCTGAGTCTCTTCACGCACACACCTCTCCCTAGCTCCTCCGGCTGGAAAGGGATGCATGGTCAATGGTCAAATGACTAAGGCAAGCAACAAATGAGTACGCCCCCCCCCGAGCTCCGTCTCGAAAGGGATGCGTGGTCAATGGTTAAATTTTTTAAGCTAAGAAAAATTAGTACCCCCCCCGCCACCTCTTTCCCAGCTGCCTATACGGCTACGGCCATGCATGACATGAGCACGCCTCAACCCCCCCCCAGCTAAATGAGTACGCTAGTAGTTGACCCATTCAAACTAACACCCATAACTAACTGCTCCCTCTCGAAAGGAATGCGTGGTCAATGCTCGAATGACTAAGGCAAGCAACCAATGAGTACGCTCCCCCCCCCCCCCCCCCGTCCAATGCTTGGTCAAAACAACACACTGCAGTTGGAGGACAAGCGGGTGGCTATCCATCGGGAGTTCCGCGAGATGGAAGGCCAGGCGAAGGATGCCGAAAAGGCTGCGCACGCTCACTCTCGACAGAGCGCGATCGGACCGGACGGCATGATTATTCCGGCCAGGGCTCGCAAGAAGCGGCGGCTGGACGAGGAGCTCGAGGGGCTGTTGGAAGCTATGGAGGTATAATGCAATCCGGCACGCACAATATCCCGTAGGCTTAGATGCAATACATAGTATCTGTGTAGGTTAGGATGTAACACGCAATAGCCAGCAAGTTTGGATGCAACACAGACTAGCCGGCAGGCTTATGTGCAAACGCACAACAGCCAGTAGGTTTGGATGCGACACAAATAGCCAGCAGGTTTGGGTGCACCACACAACAACTAGTAGGTGTGAATGCAACACACAATACGTACCCAGTAAGTAGGTTTTGGATGTTTCGCACGTTTGTTTGTTCGCTCTCTTTATAGCCCCACTCTTGTTATCACCAATAGTTAGTCGAAGGTGACTCTTGCTACACCCAGTACATCCCTTGCGCTGGGTATTCCGCGTGAACTGTGTGCAGCAAAAGTCCCAAGTACTACGTAGAGGGCTTATATAGTGAGCCTCCTCAATAATCTGGAACAGAAAGAGGGGACGCTAGCAGGGTGGATCCCTTTTCGGGAAAGCCTCACTGTTGTATGGGGAGACAGTGATTGAGTGTCACTCTGTGAGCGATATCGTACCTCTACTGCATCACGACAAAGTAGATGAGGCTAGGAAAAAAACAGACCATCCCGCCCGCCCATCATTGGTAGCGAGGTATGCCGTCGACAACGACATCAGTTTTCTTTGTGTTTATTTCACCGGGGTACCTACTCTTTGCGAAAAAGTGCCGCGTTGATTGCCAGACAGACAGTTAACGCGGGAGTAGTAACCCTGGGTGAGGGTCCCCGGCTGGTCGCAGCAGGAGGCCTCATTGATCCCAAACTATATACGAATTAACCTACGACGCGATGTTACAACAGTAAACATATCTATGTTGCTGCAATCGAACCCAAGTAAATGTATTTGTTTATTTGCCCGTTTTCCGCTTCGTGTTCACACGCAGCCGGGCAATTTTCATGCACGGTACTGTAGATGCGGGATGGTAGAATTGTGCATGCCTTGACAAAATAAGTGAGTAGCTAAAGTGTCCTGTGGGTGATTGGCTATGTACATGTCGGGACGTTTTCCCTTTACGGTTGACTTGTTGGATGCTCAGCACATCGCGATACGTACGCATCGCTTCAGACCGACACCATCCTCTACTCGTCAGCGTTTTTTTTCAACGTTTTGTTCGTTGCTCACGGCATCATCAACAACTACCACCACCACCACCCGCGAACAACATCACTTAATTTTTGTCCGTTGTTCATGGTATATGAAGGCCAAGCGAAAAGCGCTTGCCGCCATGGACAGCAAGCTAGCAGCCCTGGCCGAGTCCCGCTCCGTTAAGGACGAGGAGATGAAGGGCTTAGAGAGGACGCTCGTGCAGGTCTTGGTGGAGCAGCAGAAGAAGCTTCTGGCGTTGCTTAGCGAGGTACGGGGCAGCGTGGAGTAGCTTCATCTCTCACCCCCCTATGATATATGTTGCCGTTCCCGCTCGCGCGTCAGCCTTCGTCGCTCGCAATTTACTTGGGTTTGTTATTTCAGCCGGCCCTTTCGTTTTCCACTCACCTTTCCAATCCGTGCGTCGGCTCGGTAAATACTTGAGATATTATATCACGCTGTCGCCTATCATTCAACGTAGCTCCCGAGTAACAAGTACAGAGGTAAGGGAATGGAATGCAGGAACCATCTGAACTGGGTTGGGAGGCATCTTCTCTTACTCAGGAGACTTTTTGTGTTGTATTGATCCTCTTCCTGATGAGAGGTGAGAGGGACCTGTTGAGAATGATTCGAGGGGGGCTTGGTCCGAGGTATCAAGCCCCCTATGCTCCCCTCCAATTAATCCGCTAGGCGGGCAAAGAATAAAGCCCGAAGGACTGTCCTCGGACGCTGGTCTACTCTTCTCCTATCGGTGATCCTGACAGCAGGAGTAGCCAAACCCTGGATACTGCTGCGGCCTCCTAAAACCCAATTTTACCGGTCATCTTGTCTTCAAGGGAGGTCTGTCCTAGGAACATTCCTTATGTCCTTACGAAAGCCTTAGTAGTACTGGCTATCACATTTAACGCGAGAAACTTCAGAGCCCCAGGAATACTCTTAGGGTATTCTGGGCTTTGATTATTATTTACATAGGGAAACTTCAGAGCACGAGAACTATCTCCGGGTGTTACAGGTTTTGATACTACGGGTTATCTCATAACCATTTCTATAGCCCGATACTATATCATGTAACAAAATGGTCTCTTTCTAAACTTTCTAGGAGAATCAATCATTTACTTTTGGGGAGACGATATGCGTAAGGGTGGGATTAAATTAGGGCTTCCTGCTCCGAAGCAGGGGGGTCTAGCCCGGGATAAGCCCCCGCGTGCGTTGCGTGGATACTTATCTACGGCGGGGGGTTGGCCACCTCTCGGGTCCCTTCGGCACCCCCTCGTTCGGGCGATACCCCCTGTATAGAATGACATCGACAAGAGGTTCGGGCAGAGTCACAAAACGGTCGGAATCAGCTTTAGATACGACACTTGGACAGCGGCCGATCAGGGTAGCCAATCGATGTCTTTAAAAAGGGGCATGCCATGACGATTCATGGACCATGCCATCCACGACTGAACTTGCGTATTTCTTCCATGAGTTAACAACGGTCCGTTGATATTTATTCCACGAAATATGAAGTATTGATTGCTTCGTTTCGTGAAAATACGACCACGTGCACAAAGCACAACACGAACATGCTGTACAACGTGCAGCTAGCAGCGAGTGTTTTGACCTGACAGAAGGTGCTATATGCTGATGAAAATCCGTGCAAAGCAGGGGAGCCCCACCCAGGAGCATGCATGCAGTGGCTATTACGGTATGACGAGAGTAAAACGCAACACTACGCACCTGCCCGTCTATGATTTTCGTCCAGATCATCCCAAAATAAGCAACTAAATAATTCGCACCACTTGTTGTAGCTTAGATATTTGTTGAGTACGAGCTGATTCCAGTGCTATGAATCAGGCCGGGACACTTTATATCCCTTACTATTACGGGGGTCCATAGTTAATAGGACCCATGGCACACACAAAAAAATATATATTTACCTATTTTTACTAACAGAATTTGGTCCCATTAACTATGGACCCCCGTAATAGGTTTGCTTTTTGAGCAGGAACTCGTTGGTACTCACGTGTATTGACTGTAAAAAATATATAAGAAGATAGCTATATTCCTTCGAGCACGATATAAGAGTGAGAGCGAGGCTCGTACCTCGCAGAAAAACCCTAGTTTTCCGTCTAATATACGCCTCCTAAGTACTACAAATACGATCGTTATATCTGTACTCAGGTAATCACTAGCCTTCCTACATCATTTAAAATAGTACCATAACACTAGCCCACTCTGATGAGCCGTACATGCAGAAATGTGGGAATTCATGGAATCCTCGAATTCACCAACTAGAACATGAACGGAAGATGCGGCTCCGCAACACCCACTCCCACACCTCTGAACGGCAAGGCCAAGAAGCCATCAAGAAACGACAAGAAAAAGAAAGAAGGGAAGGCCTCACCGTAAGCGACAGGAGTTAAACGTCAATGAAAGTCATCGCCATACCACCCGCAAGAGGGGATGTGGGGCGAGAAAGTGTAGACGGAAAAACGAAAGGTTGAAACCAAAAATGATGAGGTCCTGTGCCCAACATGAGTAGTCAATTCTACCCAGATCGCCCCCGGCTCCCGAGTGGGGGGGGGGCAGGCATGACGAAGAATAAAAATAACACGGAATGCGTCATAAACCACCTAAACCCAGACCAAAAGCTCCGAAAACGTGTCCTGTGCCACGAATGAGGGGCCCGAATACCCAGACCACCCCCCCGGCAGGGTCGGCATGACGAAAAACGCAAGAGCCATCCCCAACCCAGCCCAAGAAAAAAACGCAGGGAGCACCAAATCATACCGAGAAGAAAAACCCCGACCCAAAAGCTCGGAAAGCGTCAACGAAAAAGTGTAAGAAAACCCCCAAAACCGAGGAGAACGGCAAGAAAGAAAAATCGAGTGCAGCTGTGACGAGGAAATCAGCTATCCACGGCTGCACCTCGAGATTCGTTTACGTTACGCTGGACCCCCCGTGCAAACGCGCCAGCCAAGCGTATTTGTAGATATTAAGAACCTCTTGCAGCCCCCGTTGAAACCATGTGGCGCGCCGGAGAAAGAGAAAGCTTGATCGGTCCCGAGTCATCTCAAAATTCGAAACTAATACACCCCATCCGTGGTTTTCCCAAGCCACCCCAGACCAGACCGTCGTCGCCCTTGTACCAAACGTGAGCCCCGTTGAGAAGCACGGTGTTGACGTATCGGCGAAGCCAGCCGGTCGGCGGTACGCAGCCGCAGCCGGGTGCCAGGAAACGCTCGCCGTTGCTGAGAGAAAGCTCCCGTTGTATCGCGCCAATTCGCATCCGGTGGTACAGGCGGTTGATTTGGCGGTGCTGGTTCGGGTTGCCGATCCAGTAGCACAAGATTTCGTGGCTAGAGAGCTGAAGGTCCATTCATTTTTTCCCGTTCCCAGGACGGTCGGGAGAGCCCTGTCCAATGCGTCTCGTACATCACCGCGATGACGCCACCTCGGCCTCGAATCGATTGGTGTCCGGTAGTATTTTCCACTTCGAGTCGTTGACCAGCGACAGGCGGGAGATTTCGGCTTCGGAAGTTTGCACCATGGTTTTCGAGAGTTGAAAACCAAAAAATTGGCACGGCTGTTCTTCATGGCAATTGAAAAAAACTGAGGCCTGGCCTCTCGTTACTTTTTGTTTTTGTCGTTCTCAAGGCTCAATTTTACGATTTTTTTTCGAAAATTTTTACCTTAACTGATGCACCAACAAGAAGTATTTCCGGAACGTCCAGTCCTCTTTTTCTTTCGTATTGCCATGAAAAACAACCATGCCAAACTTTGGTTTCCCACCCTCAAAAACCATGGTGCGAAACTTAATTCCCGGAAGAGTGATTTTTCCGCCAAGGTTCGAAATTTGCTCAATACATTGTTCTAGTACTTTGGCAGGCGTTTCTTATCACAGCCTTGTAGACTCGCAGAAGCAGAAAAGGGGGCATGGACGACTTACCCATGTTGATACGATCATGTCAAGACGTTTAGTGTCCAATTACTCGGGGTATTGACCGATGTATGGCTTGAATACGTATTGTACTGATTCTACTGAAAATACTAGTATATATTTAATGAGTTCACTTTCAGGGAGATTTTGCTTTAAAATATACCTGGTAGGTATACTCGTGAGTAAGGGAATGTCGTCCCTGCAGATAAACACAAAATTAAATCACAGTTCTGTAACTCAAGTCGCTAATTTATTTATTTCGTATACCCCCCCCCCTCCACGACAAGCTTTTATATATCCGGAAATATAAGGATACAGCTTCATACTGCGTTCAGTTTTAGTTGGTTTCTTATATTTTTTATTGTGCTTTCGTTGCTCCGTTAGACCTAGATACAGGTTAGTCGCTGCACCTGTTTGGGGCTATCGTCCCCCAAAAGTAATTAGTAAACTAATTTGCGCTTCGTATTAATAGCCCCACGTCACTACTTAATCCATTCGCCATGCCCATTGCTGTGTATGCACAGCACCGCTAAAAAATAGTGACGATATTTAATGGGTGTGCATACATGTGCGTGTCGCTCGCACGCCTCCGTTTTGTGCACTTCTCTCTCTCAGGCCGGCGAGAAAAAACCAAGCAGCTAGAACACATCCACGAAAAGACCCGATTCGCCAGGGACGAGGCAAAGCGACGGCGAGCGCAGCTACAGAGACAGCAGAGGGAGCTGGGGGAAATCGGCGGCTAGAGCCAGCGAACGCCCCCTTTAAGGAGCTAGACTAGACCTTTAACCAGCAAAATAATAAATAATGATAGGTGCCGCTTGGAATCAAGCGTGATGCACAACTTCATACCTCTGTTAAGTTCCTGTTCGCATCGAGGTAAACGTTGGCCGTATTGTCGTGGGGCTCGTGAGCGACTCATTATTCTTCGGCTGGGTCATGTGTTTGTTGTAATATTTTTGAGGGGGACATGCACCGTGCACGTTGCGCACACAAACAACGCACGCCTGGTATGATAGCCGTTGACAAAACGCGTGATGCCCTACATGATAGCCGTTGGTGCCGCTGGAGATTGCAGACGTGCTCGAGGATGATAGTATGTTACAAGCGGCCACTACTGTATTTACCTCCCGTGCGATAGAGTTGTATATAGGTGAAATTCGTCACATACTTCGACAGAGAGCAACAGGGCAACACAGTAGCTGATTGTGGCGAAGAATTTTCTGTCGTCCTCGATGATGCCGCTGTCGCAAACAAGCGCCGGTGAGAGCCAGCCACGTTGCACGGAATCGTGTATGGTATGGACTTGGGAAGTCCTGCATGTTTCGTTGATCATGTCTCCTAACCGCACGGCCGACGAAAGTACAGGAGGCAGGCAGCCGAGAAGAAAACTGCAACCTGCAACAAGACCTATCTTTGATGAGAGAATCTCAACAGCGGTGTGTCTACGGTTGTCACATTGCGTCGTAGGTTGATTGGTATATAGTTTGGGATCAATGAGGCCTCCTGCTGCGTCCAGCCGGAGACTCTCACCCAGGGTTACTACTCCCGCATTAACTGTCTAGCAATCAACGCGGCACCTCGTCGCAGAGAGTAGGTACCCCGGTAAAATAAACACTAACAAAATTATGTCGTTGTCGACAGTACACCTCGCTACCAACGATGGGCGGGCGGGATGATCTGTTTTTTACTATAATAATAGCCCCTTTCTACTTTGTCGTGCTGTTGTAGAGCTGCGATATCTCTCACGGAGAGGGCTTCAACCACTGCCTCCCAGTACAACAATGAGGCTTTCCCCAAGAGGGGCTGGCCCTGCCGGCGTCCCCTCTCTTCGATATTACTGTTGTAACATTGCGTCGTAGGTCAATTCGTATATAGTTTGGGATCAATGAGGCCTCTCTGCTGCGGGTTGAGATCACACCCACGCTTGTCGACCCTTCATTTCAGTGCTGTCGCTCGTTCATCTCTTATCCTTCATGCGGGTTCCTATCCTGTATCATTATTCCCAAACTTTTAGCCTGTCCTTTAAGGGTTCTGCTGCCGTAGGTTGTCCAGTGGGAACGCCGCGTGTGATTTTCCGACAATGAAAATCCCAACAACGGTGTGTCTACGGGGGTATCGTATGGTACTCATATTCGTACCTTGGCGGGTACATTGCGAACGTAACACCGCGGACAGCCAGGTGTACATATTATAATGTTTGCGGAAAAGACTTCAGAAATTGACTTCCCCTAATTCAACACCGAAGCCAAGAATAGCGAAGTTTCTTGGAAAAATCACCTCCGGTCGTACCAAAGGCCCTCGACGACACGGTTATACTTTGTGGGATCAGGCATATGCCAAGACGACTCAAAGATTATGGTGCGTGTGATTTTTTCACACTATATATTATTTAATCACTCAACGCATAAAAACTACGTTACCTGGCAGCCCGTAACTCACGAAAACATTCAACAAACCGTGAAGAAAAAAGTTACTTCAATCTTAAGGCGTGCACTATTTCTGAAATCCTGGGGTTATGTTAACGGTACCCGACCGCTTGGGTGTACTTTCGAAAGCAAGCAAACCGGCTACCCGACTACCCACGGTATGCTACCTCGTCACCAAGATACGTAATATGAATGTCGAACATATCATTCGTGCAGGGGACGGTAATACTGGCAATACCCGCTTGAGTGTCCGGGTATCCTCAACATATGCGGCGCATGCTGGCGACATACCGGTACTGAACAACCCCCCCCCCCCTAATTCAGAAGAAGCGTACTATTACAAATAAAACAACAGCACACTGAGAGCCAAGCTGGCGGCAATGTAAGAACCGAACACTGGACTCACGACCTCGGCAGCTCGCAAAAAAAACCGGCATGAACGGACAAAAAGGCGCTTTCATTGCCTCGAGACACTCCAGAAGGGACGACACGCCAAGTGCCATCACCACACCTGGCGACTTGACTCAGTCTCGTTTCAATCCATAGTACCCACCATCATCACACCCGGCGATTTGATTCAGTCCCGTTTCAATCCATAGTATCCCGGTCTACGCCAGATCCTCGACACAGACATGCCCAATTGTCTTTGCTAAAAAAACGCGTCTTGTCCGTTGGCGGAGACGGTTCTTGTGTCAACGGACAATCCTTGTGCTCTACGGCAAAACAAACTAAAAAAGTCAGAAGTGAACGAAACTTCCCGGTCAACCGTCTCTTTTCTAAGGCCGAAACAAAATCCAACGCAAGTTCCGCGTATTTATGTAGTGTACGTCTTTCGTCCCCAAAACACGAGGGCAGTGCTAAAGAGGGGTTATTAATTGTGATGCGTCAAGAGCTCTCTTGGCAGCAACTTACCAGGTAGGTTACTTGATTGAAGTATGGACCTGTCAACAATAACTACTCTGAGCAAAGCCCTTGGAAGGCTTACTACTGTGCACCTTTCTTGAACAACCTTGAGCATAAGCTTTTTGGTGTATGCCGGTAGGATTATGTGTATGTAATAGCCCTCGCCGCCTGAAAATGATTTCAGAATCCAACTTTTCTTCGTGGTGTCCGCCAAAAAGCGAGCCTCATGTTCTTATCAAGGCATTTCTTGTACGTGGGCCTACACTGCTGTGCAAACATGAAAAAAAAACACACACACACACACAAATGGGCGGCGGGAAGATGCCTCTAACGAAAGCAATGCCGTACCGGATGCCTGTTTGAGTAACTACATGGAAAACCCTGCAAAACACAACGAAACCATTGAAAGGATACACTAGTACACAACGCTCTGGGCCTTAACCACAACAGGCAACAAAAACTACAAGAAATATTGTTTCACGCAACCGACCTTAATGAAACGAACCATAGACCCCGAACGGTACAACTGCCTACCACAGGCGCAGCACAGTCCTGAAAGATGTCAAGCAAAGACCAAGTAAAAAAAAAAAACATAAGACGCACACCTCGTCTTATGGACGATGGATATGTAACTACACACGCCTTGTAGCTGAGAGCGCAGGATCACTCGAGCGAACCCCGCCCCCCGCGAACAAAAGTCAGACTCGCACGACGGGGAGGGTGTTCATTTTATACGTAGCTAATTCAGAGCTTTAACCCCTTGGATGCACCAAGCTTGACCCCTGCTTCATACAGCGGTGCGGACTAGCTCTCGTAGCTCCTTTCCAGAAACAAAAGACAACGCACAGTCCAAATTGAATGAAAAACGTCAGGCGTTTGGTTTGGTTTGCACCATCCTCCACGAGCACTACTGCGCGTCCCCAGCCCCCGACCCTCCTCCGCCTCCTCTGTATCGCGCGTACGAACCGGCCGACATATGCGCCCCGGAAGACTTTGTGGGTTTCAAGAAAGAAGGCGTTGTTGTCGCCGGCTTGACGCTGTCCTCCACCCTCACACGCTTCGCGTGGTTCGACGATGCCACCGCTACCTCGCCCGCGCTCTTCACGCCGACGGACCCGTTCCGCAAGCCACCACCAGCACTTCCAGAGCCGGCACCGCCGGCGCTACCGTCGTGAAATTTTCGCGGGCGCTCATTTTTTCCATTCCTCGCTACGGGCACCGCGTCGACTACGGTGCCTGGTCTGGCAGAAGGACGAGGCCGCTTCATCCCACCACCAATTCCTCCTCCAGTGGTGCTGCTAGTGGGCGGGGCAGGGCCAACCCTCCGTTGCCCCGAGGCACTACTACTACTAGCGCCGCCGCCACTGTTTCCACCTGTCTGCTTCGGAGCTGTCCCTACTGCGGTCTTAACCGCTTTAGGATTCAAGGTCCTCGTACCCTTCGTCTCGGACCCGTCGCGCGAACTACCGCTGCCGTTGCTCCCGATTCGGGCGTTGCCCTGAACCAGGGCCCCAAGCGGCCTCCGCGAGATCGGCGCACCCATCACCTCCTTTGCCCCCGCCCCGTCAAATTTAGCCCCGCTCTTTAACGACGACCCCAGGCTCTTCTGCCCCTGCTTGATCATCGACCGGTCGTCGTTGACGCCTTGTCGACCCTGCTGACGTTTCGGCGCACGATCGTCGCCGCTTTCGTTTTCGATGCCGCCACCGCCACCGCCGCTACCACGGCCACCGCCGCCACCGGTGACGCTGCTACCACCGCTGCCACCGCCGCCGCCATTGCTCAAACCTTTAGCGTCGTTAGTCCGCTGAGACGACAAAGCGTCCGCCGCACGCGCGGCCTCCCTATCCCGGACGCGCGCTTCGAGTCGCTTGCGGAGCGTCGTTCCCTGCCTCGCCACGCCTCCGCCACCATCGACCTCCGCAGTTCCATCACCTACAGCGGTGGATTCCTCCCTGCTGCCGGAGATCGGACAAGAACTATCGTCCGTGATCGAGTCGGTCTCTGAAGATGCGGAAGGGGACACTGGCGTTGAGGATAACGTTGATCCTATTGGCGGGGGAGCAGTGGAGCCATCCCCGCGGGAGGCCCGGAGGCGGTCGATGAGGACGTCTTTCTTGCCCGAAACCTGAAGCCCAAGCTGTCGCAGGAACCCCTTCAGGTGAACCACCTAGTCTCAGCGGAGGGGGGGGGGGGGGGGGGGGGAAGGGGGGGCGGGGACCGAAACAAATCAAACATCATCACAACAGCGTGCGCGTATTTAATGCGAGGAATTATTTCCAGTACGAGGTCGGGAGGACGCGAAAAATCCCGTGGGCATCTTTCGTGAACTGAGGAAGTCCGTGGTACATGGCGATGTAACCAATCTACTGCTGGTAGCTTTTGCCTGTCTTGGACCATCACGGAACACTTCTTGAATCGGTCGCCTCTCGCGGCGCATGCGGTCGATTATCGCTATGCACACTTCTAGCCAGCCGAACACACGCAACAACGATGGTCGAGTCACACCGGAGCGGCCAAACAACCGCACGATGCAGCGCAAGCACTCTAAACAACAATGCTCCTCGTACCGGCTGCACCGCAAACAACGACGAGGGGTAGCAAAACCTTGTCACATGGCTTTGTTTTCTCAAAAACCCATCAAATCAGTTCATCGCCATTTATACGTAGGCGTGACCTCCTCTTCTACCTCAAACCCGCTCAACTCTTAGGACCGCTCTCCCCGTTTTGGGGACAAATTACTTGATTATAGAGCCAAATATCGCTTCATGTACAGTGCAGTAGTAAAAAGGGTGAGCCCTTTCCTTAAGGCAAAAATAATTTTACTCTAGTTGCAATTGCCCCCCCCCCCAAAAAAAAAAAAACGTCGGCTACATACAATAAATAGAACACGATCGAGTCGAGCAACCTCAACCTCGAGATACTTTCCGCGGGATGACATTGCCCCCCCCCCGCCCCCGCCCCCCCCCCCCCCCCCTTTTTTTTGGCGATTACCACGGCTGGCGGTCAAGTTAGATAATTTTTGACGATCGTATCAAGAAGTGTGTATATGGTGAGGCATCCACGAGGCAGTTACATAGTAAACCCATTGCTGTCTCTGGAAGTGGCCACACCAGAAACTAAATCAATTCATTGATGCTGTCATCCATATGCAAGAAAACCCGCCTCTAAAGCGGTTCTTAGTAGGATGCAGCTCACCCTTCATGCGACTCGCCCAACACCTCACGGCGATTTGTGCTTGGTGCAAGCAATGTCTGCCTGGTCGGTGAAAACCCGACGTGCTCCGTCCCGGCATTGAATGGGATGCGAGGGTCTACGGTCATATGACTACGGCCATGCATGATAATGATGGCATCATACCCCCCCCCCCCTCCCTGTCTCTCTCTCTCACCGTATTACTCTCGAGTTTTTCCCAATCAAGCTCCGGCCCTTCCCCGTGCGCTTCGCCTCCGTTATCGCTGCTGCTGGCGACCGACCACACAGACTTCCCCGACGCCGCGGAAACGGCAGACCCAGAGGACGACCGATCGCTGTCGCCGACTCCGCCACCAGAGGACCGACCCGCCTTGCTCCCTCGTCCGTCGGTGACATCGTCTCTCCCGTTCACACTTCCTCGTCCTTCGGCCGAACGGCCCGTCGAGGTTGACCGTTTTTTTGACGCAGCAGCAGTGTCTGGGGCACGCGGGGGGAGTTGTAGAGGCAGAACAGCGGGAGCAAAAAGACAGCGGGGCGGGAGGGGTGATGATTTTGTGCAGATGAAGATAAAGGGGTCGATGCCGCAACGTAGCAACATCCAACTAAAAGCACCCGTTTGCACTATAGAGCACGAGAAAGAATCTGTAAGGCAGCTGATACTGACGAGCGGCACCGAAGCGGCACCAGACGGGTCAGGATAAAAAAAAAACGCATGAAATGCAAACAAGTTGTGCTGCTGGAAATTTGCGCCGCGCATTCCAAGCGTCTAGAGTAGTAGCCCAAAACACGCGTTTATTTCCCCCTCTTTACTCTCACATGCACCCACTCGCAAATCAGATACACGCCCACAACAGTTGCACGAAGCAAACTCCTCAACACAACCGCAAACAAAACAACCCCCCCATGGTTTTCCCCCCCCCCGTCCCATCAAACACGTACCCCTCCCCCCCCCAAAAAAAAAAAAAAAGCCTCCTCCTCACCCGGCAGCCATTCTTCGTCCTCATCTTCGTCCAGCTCCTCTTCCTCGTCGTCATCCTCATCCTCCGTATCGCTGAGGACAATGAACGACCGCTCGTTCCTCTCGTACCCCCCTCCTCCTCCCCCCTTTCCACCCTCCTCGTCCTCTTCCTCCGACCTCTTCCCCTCATCCTTCCCGACGGTCGCCCTGACTACCGTCGCCGCCGCCTCGACCGCCGCCGCCGCCGCCGCCGCCGCCGCCGCAGCCCTACCGCTGTCGGGGCCGGCTGCACGCCGAAGGGAGGAAACTTCTCGGGAAAGGCTGCGGAGCTCTATGTCTTTCGCCGAAGCCTCTTCCGCGTAGGACATTCTGATTATAGGCACGAGTTATTCGAAGCAACCAAAAAAAAAAAAAAACACGATGACGGCGACAACAGCGGCGGCGGTGATTTGTTTTACCTTGGTGCGCGAGGGAGGTAGAGAAAGAGAGATAAAGCTATCGCCGACAGCAGCGCAGTTGCGGCGACTTTTTATTGTTTTGGTGCTACGCGAGCGAGTTAGAGCAAGGTACGGAAGACATCGGTGTTTGCTATCCAGCAACGCAGCATGAGCTTCAACGCTGCGACAGTGCGTACTGAAGCAGCGGTGTTTTTTTTTTAATCTTGGAGTCACGCGAGTGAGGAACACAAAGGTATATATACGAAACGTATCCTCAATTAAGAAACAGCAAGTGTCCTAAGCCCAGGGGGACGAAACCCTACAACAACAACAAAAAAGCAAAGAACCACTGTCGTATTCCTCCTCTCTCTCTTTCACACCAACAGAATATTTGCAACGTCAGCAAGTCGAAGCTCAGCACCCAATCGCTCAGAGGTCAAGACTCTGACAATTCACACTTCAGGGGTTTGTCCTTTCTCGTTTCGCTTCTGTTTAGCTGCGAATCTACGATCTACAGCGTATTCCGACATTTTCCCCTGCGTCTGGAGTCCGTATCTCTCTCTATACACGCTCCCTCTCTTTCCCTCTATCCCTGTCACACCCTCCCTCACTGCGCTCTCCAGGGCGCACTCCCGGATTCCCACATATCTCGCCCGATAACACTATCAACAGCCCAAACATCACTCCCTGTCCCTCCTGACCCTGTCCCCCCCGCTCCCGTCCTACAAAAAAAAACAGTCACATTGTCAAAAACCGCCCGGTTCATAGTTAACGCCTTTAGTACTGCAACCCTTTATTTAGGGCATACTGCTCGAAAATTCGGGACACTTTTTTTTTCAGTAGCGTACGTGCCTGATAAGAGATTAACCCGACTGTAACTCGGCTGGCAAAAGACGATCCCACACCAAATCCTAAACAACTCGTCCCCGATGATCCCACACTGAATCCTAAACAACTCGTCCCCAAACAAACACGTGTGCAACTTCTACTGGTAGCAGGGTGAACTTGAAAGTTCTTTCATTAAGTGCGCAGTTACATACAGGAACTGAAAAATATGACCCTAATTCTAAGTGCAGTCCTCAAACCTTTCAGGGGCAAAAACTGCAGTCAGTCCCGTTTCGGGGACAAGCCACTCAAAAAATTACCGAGCTCGTAATCTGTCCCCAACAAAACCGGAACTGCGACCCTAGAAAGGTTGACGCCGAAAGGGGTCACACCAAACAAGGGTAGACGGACGGACTCACCCCAGAACTTTGAACTTGACAGCCTCTCCGAGGAGCAAAGAGAGGGCGGTTTTGTTATCCCAGGGAGTGCGCAAGTGTGACCACCGCGCGTTTCCCGCGCCCCCCTCTCGCCGCAGACGAAGACGCGGCCGTCGGCAGCCTCGACCCCGTTGCGGAGCTGTTCCTCTCGGCCGACACCAAAAACGCCTGCAAACTCTGTATCACCTACAACGGGAGAAGGCGTTCGAGGGGTGGGGGGTAGGGGGTGTGTACCCGTGTCATGCATGGTCGGATATTGTCGTACGAATTATGATCACCTACAACAGGAGAAGGCGTTTGAGGGGAGGGGGATGGGGGGTAGGGGGTGTGTACCCGTGTTATGCATGGTCGGATATTGTCGTACGAAGTATGACCATAGACCCCCAGATCTCTGCAACGCCGGGATGGAGCACGTCGGGTTTCTTCACTGACCAGACAGACATTGCTTGTACCAAGCGCGAAGTTCCGCGTTAGGCGAGTCGCACGAAGAGTGAGCTGCATCCTACTAAGAATCATTTGTGAGGCCGGTAACATCATGGGGGTTCGGGGAGAGGGGAAGGGGGGTGTGCTCGATAGGAGAGATGTACTCGATCTCATGCATGGCCGGGGGGGGGGGGGGAACACTTTGGCTGGGCAGTGTGCGCTAAGCTTGCGTGTTCATTTTTTCCTCCCAAGGTCATTTATTGGTCGGCAGGCCGCAAGAGCTTTGGGGCCGTGCATGCACCGCGGCGCGACTGCACCGGAAACAAAAAGGAAGCGCCTACGTAGCAACGCAAGTACATCGTCCCGGCGTGCAAAATACCCCCCAAAAAAACAGGGTATCAAACAATAGGAAGGTATCCCGAACAAACGGTACCGTCATCAAAGTAAGGGATGACTGCTCGATCCCCGCACAAACAAATATAAGGGACCACGGACCTATCGCCATCGTCGTACGTAGTCAGGAACAAACAAAAAAAAAGGTACCGGTGTACCTAGCCGCCTCGCTCCTCACCTTCGATGCAGCCGCGACACTCCCCTCCAGCTCCTCAATTTCCTCCCCCCTGTTGCGGCTCTCCTCCCCTTCGCCCTCGTCTCCGCCCTCGCCCCCGTTCTCCGCGCCCAAAGCAACGCCTGCTAACTCTCTATCCACTCGCAGTTTCTGCGCCCTGCGGGCCGTTTCACCCCTTAGCTTAAGCTGAGCCTTCAGGGCACGCTTAGCCCGCTGCACCGCAGTAGCCTCCTGAAAACGTAAGACATGGAAAAAAAAAAAACGAAAACAAGACAACAAAAAATACTTTATTTATAAAGCTGTCGCCATATATACATACAGGAACTCGCGCAGCAGCGTACTTACGTGTAACTGTCGTCACCTTGTGTGCGTTGGGAGGCATTCATCGTTTCGAACTAAAAAAAAGTCACCGGTCCTGATCTTGCTACTTTTTGGAGATTTATACCGCGAGCGTTGGCCGGTCGTAGACTTTGAAGCTTCGGCGGCTCTCGAAAAGGGGTTCTGTTTGTTCGTGGCACCGGCTAAATTACCGTTGAGTAAGAACGGGAGGGGGCTGTGCGAGGACTAGCGGGTAGCGCCATAACGAGCTTTGAGTTCGTGCAGGGGTGGGGTCGTTTTTTCAAGGGCGCGATATTCCCAGAAACGGGAAGGTTGCCAGTACCGAACAAAGGCGTTTTTTCGGAAAGATATGGTTGTCGAGAGTCGAGAGCCTTTCCGAAAACAGAGCGTCCGACTTTTACTGCGGGGGACCATAGTAAATAGGACCAAATAGTGTTAGTATAAGCAGAGAAATATATCGGCTTCGTGTGTACCGTAGTTCCTATCTACTATGGTCCCCCGTAATAGCACCAAGCACCCTTGCCGTTGACGTCGAGAAACACGAGAGCGTTGAAAAACGATGGCATCCCTGTCCGAACTCAACCATCTTTACGGTTGCGTCCCGTTTCTTGCTTGCGAGAACCCACAGCCCTCCAAACACATTACCTCCCGCAGATTCCTCAGGAAGCACCTCCTCGGCATTGCTCCAAGGCCTCTCAATCGAACCCAACCACCGCCTCCACCGCTGACTGTAGTGACAAACGCCCCATGTTCCATCGGAAGTGGTTTTCGACGGCACTGTACAGAATACCCGTGCAACAAAAGGTCGGCCTTAGCGCCGAAACGAGCCAATGGACTACCCCCGCGGCTCCCTACTTCTCGCGCTGTATGTACTCAGTCGGGAGCTACAGTCGTTCCAGGGAGATTTTAACAACCATCCCCGAGAAAAAACGCCCGCTTTGGTACATACCACGTGAGCTGCTCAACGCCAACAAGGGGTACATGCGCTCCTGTGTACTACCCCCAAACTGTCCGTCGACACACCAGCCCAACAGTTTCAGGAACAGCATGCGCCTCGCACCCTACCCGCGGAGTCAGTCGAAAGGCGACGAGACCAGCGTCTCCCCTCATCTCCCATATGTTATGTTAGCCCCCCAAAAAAGAACACCCCCGCTCGCCCCCGATGGCCACAGGACTACCGCCATGCATGACATGCGCACCCACCCGCCGCACCTCTCCCCCTCGACTCATCCCCTCCCCACCCCACCCTCATGGTCATAGGACTATCGCCATGCATGACATAAGTACCCCCCCCCCCCCCACCCCCCCATTCCCCCCCCCCCCCCCCCCCCCCCCCCACTCACCCCCTCTCCGCCCCACTCCCCTATCCCCCCTTCACTACCCACCCACCTCAATCTCGGTCGCCAGCCACGCCCCCAGCTCGGCCTTCTTTGCCTCCTTCACAGATACATCTCTCTCGTTCGATCTGCTCCCCGCACCGGGCCCGCCCTGGGGCCGCTGCGACTGCAGCTTTCGCACCTGAAGAACGAACCGATAACACAACGACAGAAAGAACGTTGGTCCATCACACCGATCATACCGAGACAGCTGGTATTGCCATTGTTGTTATTGATAGTGTTGTTGTTGCTGCTGTTATTATCGTTAGTTATTGTTATTGTTATTGTAATTGCTGTTGTAATTGTAATTGCTATTGTAATTGTAATTGTAATTGTAATTGCTATTGTATTTGTAATTGCTATTGTAATTGTAATTGCTATTGTAATTGTAATTGCTATTGTAATTGTAATTGCTATTGTAATTGTAATTGCTATTGTAATTGTAATTGCTATTGTAATTGTAATTGCTATTGTAATTGTAATTGCTATTGTAATTGTAATTGCTATTGTAATTGCTATTGTAATTGTAATTGCTATTGTAATTGTAATTGCTATTGTAATTGTAATTGCTATTGTAATTGCTATTGTAATTGTAATTGCTATTGTAATTGCTATTGCTATTGTAATTGCTATTGTAATTGCTATTGTAATTGTAATTGCTATTGCCATTGTAATTGTAATTGCTATTGTAATTGCTATTGTAAATGTAATTGCTTTTGTAATTGTAATTGCTATCGTAATTGTAATTGCTATTGTAATTGCTATTGTAATTGCTATTGTAATTGTAATTGCTATCGTAATTGTAATTGCTATTGTAATTGCTGTTGTAATTGCAATTGCTATTGTTATTGTAATTGCTGTTGTAATTGTAATTGCTATTGTAATTGTAATTGTAATTGTAATTGCTATTGTAATTGCTATTGTAATTGTAATTGCTATTGTAATTGTAATTGCTATTGTAATTGTAATTGCTATTGTAATTGTAATTGCTATTGTAATTGTAATTGCTATTGTAATTGTAATTGCTATTGTAATTGTAATTGCTATTGTAATTGTAATTGCTATTGTTGTTGTAATTGCTATTGTTATTGTAATTGCTATTGTAATTGTAATTGCTATCGTTATTGTAATTGCTATTGTTATTGTCATTGCTATTGTTATTGTCATTACTATTGTTATTGTAATTGTTATAGTTATTGTCATTGCTACTGCTATTGTCATTACTATCGTCATTGTCATTGCTACTGTTATTGTCATTGCTATTGCTATTGTCATTGCTATTGTGACTGGTACGGTAGTGCGTGCCCCGGTTTAGGAGCGCCCCGTGACAACCTTAAGTCAAAACAGGCGCTCTTAACTTTACAACGTTCTTATCTGTAGTGGGAAATATATAGATTTTAGTGTATAGGCGGGACATGCCGAATTTGTCTTGGGCGCTCTTAAATCGGGGTACCCTCTGTATTGATATTTTCCGCAACTGCATCATGGCCATTGTCTGGTCCGTATGTAGTCACAAGACAGGCTCCAAACAAATCGCCTTAGATGGCAGTAAAAACAGCGGAGCGCCGAGAAAACGCGGAAGGCAGAAGTGAGAGGGTAGCTGTTGAGCGCAGAGGAGTTTCATGCCCTCCTACTGATAGGCGGCTACAGCACGCAGTACAACAGTGTTTAATATATGATGCGATGCAGCACTATTAATAATACAGTCGTGTAATGCACAGCAGCAAAAAAAAAAAACGAACCAAAAATCGTGCGTACCTTTCGCATGGCGATCGAGTGTTCCTCCATCTTGCGCTTGAGCGCCGCCTGCGTCCTCTCCTGCGATTCTTGAAGTTTCTTCACCTACTCACACAAGGGCAGGACCAGACAAAAAACACCGCAAGCGGACCCCACGAGTGTTTACACGGACTCCCCGCCGCACTGCTCTCTCTGTGTACAGCATCGCAACAACGTTATGATAACGTAGCAGGCGGACCCTTGCGTGAGCTCCGCCAGAACGGGACTAAAATCAAGAAAAACAAAAAAAGAAAACATCCTGACCTGCCACTGCATCCGCTCTCCGTCCCGCCGCATACGAGCGTCCTTGAGCTGCAGCTGACGAGTCTCTTTCATAAAGCGACTCGAGGCCTCCCGGTGCTGCTCGAGCCACCGACCAGCAAAAACGCACAGCAACAAGCACCAAAACAAGGGCAAAAGTATCGGCAGCATTACGGTAGCGTTGGATATCGGAATTTTCCATACCATGTATATCGAACGTCTTTTGCCCTCCAATTCATCCCCTGGCACCCTCGGGTTGTTTTTGCTGATACTGAAAGAAGGCTTCGATGTACATATATATATCAGATATCGGAATCGTATCGATTTCATCTTCAATTCATCGGTATCGTATCGACCTCGATTCCGATATCGATATCCAGCACTAGAATCGTATCCATTAGGTATTTTTATATATCGGTATCGTATCGATCAGTATTTTTTTTATCGGTATCGTATCGATCAGTATTTTTTTTAATCGGTATCGTATCGATCAGTTTTTCTTTTGTTTATCGGTATCGTATCAATCAGTTTTTCTTGTTTATCGGTATATTATTTTATT